>AWOL01S0013302.1:111401-123864 GCA_000715115.1 Nicotiana otophora | reverse complement strand
TATATATTCTTAACGGGTTAACGGATTATCCATTAAAAAAATTAAATAAAATTTTAATCTGTTCCCCGTTCGTTAAACCGTTAACCCGATACCAATAAGCCATTAAGATTCGGTTTCGGTTCGGTTTTCGATTTTGGTTTAGTTTTGAACACCCCTACTCAACTCCACTCGAGTACCCAACTCATGTTGCACGACCCTCCAGTACCGTGATGTAAACTGAATACCCCGATCAGAGATGATAGATACCGGTACGCCATGAAGCCTGACGAACACACGTATATACACTCGAGCCAGCTGCTCGGAAGAATAGGTAGTCATCACAGGAATGAAATGAGCTGACTTGGTTAGCCAGTCCACAATCGCCCAAACTGCATCAAACTTCCGCTGAGTCCGTAGAAGCCCAACAATGAAATCCATCGTGATCCGCTCCCATTTCCACTCCGGAATCTCTAACTTCTATAGCAACCCACCTTGTCACTGATTCTCATACTTCACCTGCTGGCAATTTAGGCACTGAGCTACATACCCCACTATGTCCTTCTTCATCCTCCTCCACCAGTAATGCTGCCTAAAGTCCTGATACATCTTCGCGGCACCTCGATGAATAGAATACCTTGAACTGTGAGCCTCCTAGAGAATCAACTCACGCAAACCATCTACATTGGGCACACATAGCCTGCCCTACATCCTTAATGCGCCATTATCCCCAATAGTGACATTCTTAGCATCACCGTACTGGACCGTGTCCTTAAGGACAAGCAGATGAGGGTCATTATACTGATGCTCCCTGATTCGATCATATAGAGAAGACCGAGAGACCACACAAGCCAATACCTGACTCGGCTCAGAAACATCCAATCTAACAAACTGGTTGGTTAAGGCCTGAACATCCAATGCCAATGGCCTCTCTACTGATGGAAGATATGCTAAGCTCCCCAAACTCTCCGCCCGACGACTCAAGGCATCGACCACCATATTGGCCTTCCCGGAATGGTATAAAATGTTGATGTCATAGTCCTTAAGAAGCTCTAACCACCTTCGCTGACGTAAGTTAAGATCTCTCTGCTTGAACAGATGCTGTAAACTCCGATGATCAGTGTAAATCTCACAATGAACCCCGTACAAATAGTGCCGCCAAATCTTCAAGGCGTGAACAATAGCTGCTAACTCAAGGTCATGGACATGATAGTTCTTCTCATGAGGCTTTAACTGCCGCGAAGCATAAGCAATCACTCTACCCTCCTGCATCAGAACACACCCAATATCGATCAGTGAGGCACCACAATACACTGTGTAAGAACCAGAAGCTGATGGCAGAACTAGAATTGGAGCCGTGGCTAAAGCAGTCTTGAGCTTCTGAAAGCTCTCCTCGCACTCATCCGACCACCTGAAAGGAGCACCCTCCACAAAACGATGGTAATAGCCCGCCAAACCAAGAAAGCTCCTAATCTCCGTGAATGAGGACAGTCTGGTCCAACTCTGCAACGCCTCTATCTTCTTCGGATCCACCTAAATACCCTCACTGGACACCACGTTCCCCAAGAACGCCACTTAACTGAGCCAAAACGCACATTTGGAGAACTTTGCATAAAGCTTCTCCTCCATCAATCTCTGTAACACAATACTCAGATGCTGGGCATGCTCCTCCTGGCTACGAGAGTACAGCAGGATATCATCAATGAAAACAATAACGAATGAGTCAAGATAAGGTTGGAACACACTATTCATCAAATACATGAACGCTACTGGGGCGTTGGTCAGCCCAAAAGACATCACAAGGAACTCATAATGGCCATATAGGGTCTTGAAAGCTGTCTTAAGAATATCTGAGTCCCGAATCTTCTGCTGGTGATACCCTGATCTCAAATCAATCTTGGAGAACACCATCGCTCCCTAAAGCTTGTCAAACAAATCATCAATACTCTGCAAAGGATACTTGTTCTTGACTGTGACCTTGTTCAACTGCTTGTAATCAATGCATATTCTCATAGTACCATCCTTTTTCTTAACAAATAGAACTGGTGCACCCCAAGGTGACACGCTAGGCCGAATAAACCCCTTGTCAAGCAGTTCCTGAAGCTGCTCCTTCAAATCCGCTGGTGCCATACGGTACGATGGAATAGAAATGGGCTGAGTGCCTGGCACCAAATCAATACCGAAATCAACATCCCTATCAGACGGCATGCCCGGCAGGTCTGCAGGAAACACATCCGGGAAATCTCACACCACCGGAACAAAATCAATAGCAGGGTCCTCTACACTAACATCCCTCACAAAGGCCAGATAAGATAGACAACCTTTCTTAACCATCCGCTGAGCTTTCAAGTATGAAATCACTCTACTAGGAACATAGTCTATAGAACCGCTCCACTCAACTCTCGGCAACTACGACATCGCTAACGTCACGGTCTTAGCGTGATAATATAAAACAACATGACATGGAGACAACCAATTCATACCCAATATCACGTTAAAATCAACCATACTTAGCAACAAGAGATCCATTCTAGTCTCCAGACTCCCAATAGTCACCACACATGACCGATATACACAGTCCACAATAATAGTATCGCCCACCAGAATAGATACGCGAACATATGCAACTAGAAACTCACGGGACATGTTCAGAAAATGAGCGAAATACGAGGACACATATGAATAAGTGGAACCGGGGTCAAATAATACAAAGGCATCTCTATGAAAAACTGAGACAATTCATTTAATCACAACATCCAAAGCAATGGCATCCGGTATGGAAGGAAGAACATAGAAACGGGCCTAGCTTTCCCCTGATCGGCCTCCCCCTCTCGGGCGACCCCTAGATGACTGGGCTCCACCTCGAGCTGGCTGAGCGGGTGGGGAAGAAACTGGTGCTGATGCCATAGACTGGCTCCTCTGCTGAGCCGGACCTCTCGTAAGGTGGGGACAATGTCTCCTGATATGGCCAAACTCTCTACACTCATAGCAATTCCCTGGTGCTGGTGCTGGGGACTGAATAGAGCCCCGAGCACCGGGATAACTAGCAGAAGGACCTGGCATAGACGAACCCTGACCGGATGGAGCACGTGACAAACTCTGAGCTGGCAGGGCACTTAGAGATGGATGGCCCTGCTGATAACTGTGTGAACCATGGCCAGATGATGCACCACGGTGAACTGGGCGAGCCGTCTGAGCATGTCTGAAAGGACGACCCCTACCGTGGTAGAACTGCCCCCAGAAGGAACACCGCTAAATCCACCCTGTCCACGAGGCCTCTTGGCCTCTCTCTCAACCCGCTTTTGGCTACGAACCATCTCAATATTACGAGAAATGTCAAAAACCTCATCAAAAGTAGCACCAGACACTCTTTCTCTGGTCATAAGCAATCACAGCTGAAAAGTGAGGCTATCTATAAACCTCCTGATCCTCTCCCTGTCTGTGGGAACCAACAAGATAGCATGACGGGCCAACTCTGAAAATCTCATCTCATACTATGTCACGGACATATCACTCTGATGAAGCTGCTCGAACTGCCTGTGTAACTCCTCTTTGTGGGACTGTGGCATGAACTTCTCCAGGAATAGACTGGAGAACTGCTGCCATATAAGGGGTGCTTCGCCGACTAGCGTACGCCTTTCGTAAGCCTCCCACCTACTGAAGGTAGCCCCAGAGAACTGAAAGGTGGTGAACGAGACCCCACCGGTCTCCAGAATACCTGCTGTACAGAGTATCCTCTGACACCTGTCCAAGAAGCCCTGTGCATCCTCTTCCTCAGTACTACTAAAAGATGGAGGCTGGAGTCTCCCAAACCTCTCCAATAGACGCTGCTCACCATCATGCATGACATGTACCACATAGTCTTGAGCAGCTGTAACCGGCTGGGCTGTGGTGCCCCCGGTGTCTGGAATCCCTGTACCACCTGCTCTGGTGTGCGGGAGGTAGGAGTCTGAGCACCTCCCTCGGCCTGAGAAGTGACTGCTGCGGCCAGAACAGAGACCGCCTGAGCAAGACTGGTACACGCGGTTAGAATCTAAGCTAAGGCTTCCTGAAGGCCTGAAATCACCATGGGAACAGATGGTCCTGAGATGGTCCCACCGGCTCATCCATAACTGGAACATGCGCCTGAACTGGGGCAACTGGTGGATCTGTAGGTGCTGTCCAAGCTGCGGTGACCTCTTCCCCTACCCCGGCCTCTACCGCAACCTCAGCCTCTCGCGGCCCTGATTCGTGGTACCGGTGGCTGTCCATCTTGCCCCGTAGTACGCGTCCTCACCATCTGTGAGAGAATTTGAACAACAAAAATTTAGTTACCAGAATCAAAAGATTCGCACGACAAGATTTCAAGAATCTGAAGTTTCCTAAAGGTTCGATAGCCTCTCGAAGATAAGTACAGACTGCTCCGTACTGATCCGTAAGGCTCTACTAAACCAACTCATGGCTCGTGAGACCTATGTAACCTAAGCTTTGATACCAACTTGTCACGACCCAAAACCTAACCCGTCGTGATGACGCCTATCGTGATATTAGGCAAGCCGACCTTTCCAAAATACTTTCATAATTTAACATAAATGAATTAAGGCATTTAAAATAACCGGAGTCTTTCATAAAAAAATGGGGGTAAAAACCAAATAAAACATATGTGCGGAAAAATAGCCCGACATCGGGGTGTCACTGAATCATGAGCATCTAGATATCCAGTCTAATACAAACAATGTCTGAATATCAATACTGAAAGAAAGAAAACATAGAAGGAGAGACAAGGTCTGCAGACGTCGGCAGCTACCTCGTAGTCTCCGGTACTCAATCGCGCACGAACTCAAGGTGATCAAACACACCTAGATGTGCACATGAAGTGCAGGGTGTAGCATAGGTACAACCAACTCAGCAAGTAACAAAAATAAATAAAGAACTGAGAAGTTAGTGACGAGCTATACAAATAAAGTTCATTTTTAATAATTCCAGCAAAGAATAGACATGCTTTCAAATCCGTTTGTTCAAGTCAAATCAGTTTATATAGTTACCGTGCAGGTAATTCGGATATAGAATCTTTTAGAAATTTCACAACAATGATAGATAGCACTAAGTGCATCAACAAATGGAAAACAAGTACAGCCTCTCAGGGCAACAGACACTCAACTCGTCACAACAGCTCAATCACTCGGCTCTCAGCCCTTAGTACTCACACTCAATAGGTACCTGTGCTCACTGGGGATGTACAGACTCCGGAGGGGCTCCTTTCAGCCCAAGCACTATATTGCTGCGACGTGCAATCCGACCCAATCATATAAGTAGCTATCAGGCTCGTTGCAGCATGCAACCCGATCCACAATCCATAAATAGCCATATGGCTCGTTGCGGCGTGCAACCCGATCCATATACCCTTACATAGATCACATCTCGGCACTCAGGCCCTATCTCAGTCACTGACCTCTCCACCCCCCCGGGCTCACAAAATATCATAATAATCAGCCCAAATAGAGAATACAACAAGTATCAACAAGAAATGAGAGGGAACAACGATATAACACACAAGTAAGACTGTGACTGAGTACAAGACAACAATTAGCAATCAATTCAATAAGTATACGACTGCTGCGGGTCCCAACAGTGATATCATATGGCTTAAACATGGTTTCTAACATGAAAGGCAGTCAATTGCTCAAAGACGAGGAAAAACAAGTAATAACAATGGCTATTCGACTGTACAGTCTCACGGGACGGACCAAGTCACAATCCCTCGCGGTGCACACTCACATGCCCGTCACCTAGCATGTGCGTCACTTCCAAACACTCACATCATACGAATTCTCGGGGTTTCATACCCTCAAAACCAGATTTAAGACTGTTACTTACCTCAACCGCACAGAAATCCTACTCCACAATGCCCTTGCTCCTCGAATCAATCTCCAAACACCCCGAATCTAGCCACAAGAAGTACATTATAATTAATGTAGGCTAAAAGAATCAATTCTACAAGAAAAATACGAAATTATAAGTCAAAATCCGAAATAGGCTCAAACCGGCCCTCGGGCCCACGTCTCGAAATCTGATAAAAATCACAAAATATGAACACCCATCTGCTCACGAGTCGAACCATACAAGAATTACTCGAATCCAACCTCAAATCACCTTCCAAAATGCGAAATTTTAGCCTATGAAGTTTCTACCATTTTCCCCCAATTTACAACTCAAATCCCTAATTAGATAATGAAAATTGCAATAGATTCATGAAATATAGTCCAATGTGAGTTAGAATCACTTACTCCAACAATCTTCTTGAAGAAACCTTGAAAAATCGCCTCACACCGAGCTCTCAAAGTCTCAAAATCGAAATGGAAATCAAACCCTCGAAATCCCATTTTTCTGCCCAGTTCTTCCGCATCTGCGGATCCACTGTCAATGCCGCACCTGCAGAATTTTCCTCGCAGGTGCGTAAATGACTTAAGGGACTGGGTCCGCATCTGCGAGCAAGTGGTCGCACCTGTGTGTGCGCACATGCGGACAAAGTCCGCTTCTGCGATTCTCCCCTCCATCTCAGTCTCCGCATCTGTGGAGCTTTGCGCGCGTCTGCGGGCTAGCAGATGCAGAAAAGCCTTTGCACCTGTGACCCTGGCCATCTCCTCAACTCCCGCTTCTGTGCTCTTTCATCCGCACGTGCGAGTGCGCACCTGCGGTCTCCCCACCGCAGGTGCGAAACCATCAGATAACAGAAGGCTTCAGCCATTTGCCTAAGTCAAAATTTAAACCGTTAAGCATTTGAAACACCCCCGAGTCCCCCGGGACCTCAACCAAATATACCAACAAGTCCTAAAACATCATACGAACTTAGTCAAGCCCTCAAAACATGTCAAACAATAACGAAAACATGAATCGCCCTCCAATCCAAACTTAATGAACTTCGAAATTTTCAAATTCTACAAATGATGCCGAATTATACCAAGCTACGTCCGATTGACCTCAAATTTTGCACACAAGTCATATCCAACATTACGGACCTATTCCAACTTCCTGGATCAGAATCCGATGCCGATATCAAAATATCAACCCCCGGTCAAACTTCTCACAAATTCGATTTTCGCCATTTCAAGTCTAAATTAGCTACAAACCTCAAATTCACAGTCCGGACACTCTCCTAAGTTTAAAATTACCCAACGGAGCTAACAGAACCGACATAACTCCATTCCAGAGTCGTCTTCACACAGTTCCGACTACGGTCAAAATCCTAAGACTTAAGCTTCTGTTTTAGGGACTAAGTATCCCAAAACATTCCAAAACCAAAAACAAGACCTCCCGGCAAGTCACATAAGCAGAAACAGATACGGAAAAAAATAGTAAATAGGGGATCGGGGCTAGTACACTTAAAACGACCGACCGGGTCGTTACAGAAACTATACAAACGAAGGGAATGCTAACACACTATCTAGACACTTATTTAACTTTTCAAATATCAGCTATAAATTATGTTAAACCAGGTACTAGACAGGTTAACTATTTAAAAGCAAAAATAATAAAAGTATTATCAAAAGAATTAAATTTAGGCTGCAACAAAACAACTTGTAAAGATCATTTGATTTTTATTTTCAAATCTCTTACATGTAAAATGATAAATTCCTTACTTTTAACATAAAACTAAGAAAATTGGTACCCTATCTATTCTAAGTGGCACATCCAAGTAATGACTCTACCCTTTTCCTGTATTGGAGTTTGAAGTTATAATTGAACAGTTGGTATCATTTGTTTAGATATGAATTAGCCAGTATTAACTTTATTATGCCTCTGCACGTGCAAAGCTCTGAAGTTGGCAAACAAAGAATTACTATAAGAAATGGGAATAATGTAAGAAAGATTGTGGCAAATAATGTCAACTTAAAGAAATAAAGACTTATATAAACCTTCTCTGCCACACAATGGCAATAGTCCATCGTGCGCTCTGGTCCGAAAGACTGAAGTGTTATTTAATTTAGCTAATTTTCAGCGTGATATAAACATTACTTCGTTAATTCTTTTTGTTGTGTACCTCTGCAAGTATTTTTGTGAAGATTCCGCAACTTTTGTAGTGGAGCGTAATAGCTTTATAGTACATGTTTTGTTTCAGAAACAGAGAATTCTTTTTGGGATAAAAAGGGATATGAATTGGTGTAAATGTACACTATCGATAAACTGTTATAATGCTTATATTTTTCTTTTAACCAGCTAGCTAAATTTTCTAAGCATATTTATGTCCCACAAGTATAAAAATGTTCCGCTTAAAGTTTTAGTTAAAATGATAGCATGCAGAGACTCAGGACTGCTAATTAATAGGAATATAGCCGGGATTTATAAAGTATTTGAAAAATAATCACAACTTAAAAATATAATAAAGTAGTTGAAAATAATCCACATAAACTTTAGAAAATTTTCCTGGAATTTGAAGTGCCAAATTTAAAACTTAAATATTTTGCTGGCCAAATATAAAATCAAATAAGTATAAAATTTGATGAATATAAATTGACATTGTAAAACAAAGAGTTCACAGGATAATGTTGGGTTTAGGCTTATAATAGCTTAAAATAGAGTGAATGGAAAATGGAGGGAGAAGAAATGAAAATTTTGAATTTTTCTATTTGACAAAGGGACATTATCCCATATTGGAGGAAAAAAAAGGGTTTTGACGAGTTTATATATAATTGCACTACTAGCTCTTAAAGAGTTTAGAAGAAGGCAAGCCATGCGCCGTCGTCATCGTCGCTCGCTCGGTTTCAGATTTGAATTTGGATTTGGTCAAATGATCTAATTGATTGATTAATTTTTTAGACCAAATTTATTTGTTAATATTAAGATTAACGTAATATTATTTTGATCCAAATTAGTCGTTTTGTAATGGTAAATTGATTTTCTTCGTTTTGATTTCCCCATTAAAACTTAGATTTGGTGGTTTGCGTAAATGACCATTTTATAGAACATCCATGTTGAGCTGTAGCCTTTAAATGAAGAGTTACAACTCTTCAGTAATACCCAACTTTTTGGCTATAAATACATGATCTTTCCCATAAATTTTCTTTACAAAAATTAGGATTTCTCCTTCTTCTTTATGCATTGTTTTAACAGAAAAAAATAACAGTAGGTATGATTTGCTACTGATCTTTGAGTTCATTAGTCACTAGGGTTTAAAGTACCGCTACACCAGTGATGATATTTCGTTCTATCATGAGAGAAAATAATCATATACTCGGGGTACTAGGAGGGGATCTTAAGGAAATACTATGAATTCAGTGGGCTCAGATAAATTTTTTGTTTCTTCTACATTTCTGATTTTTACTTTATTTTTGTTTTTGAATATATTTTCGAATATATAATACTAACACATAAGTCACAACCTTAATGTATATTTTTTAATTTTAGAAGAGTCATACATGCTTTTTGTAATATAAGCCCCCTACTTCATGAATTTATAAAATAAAATTAGAATTTTATATTTGGCGAAACATAAACAATATAGTACTAAAACTATCTCTCATAAAGAATAGGCCTAAAAAGTTTAGTAAAATTTTCATGTGGCGTTTAGTGTTATACCACTCGTTGAATTTGTAATAACTTTTCTTTTTAAATAACTGATACCCAATTTTTGGATAACTTCAATTTCATACACTTTTCTCTTCTTCTTCTTCTTCTTCTTCTTCTTCTTCTTCTTCTTCTTCTTCTTCTTCTTCTTCTTCTTCTTCTTCTTCTTCTTCTTCTTCTTCTTCTTCTTCTTCTTCTTCTTCTTCTTCTTCTTCTTCTTCTTCTTCTTCTTCTTCTTCTTCTTCTTCTTCTTCTTCTTCTTCTTCTTCTTCTTCTTCTTCTTCTTCTTCTTCTTCTTCTTCTTCTTCTTCTTCTTCTTCTTCTTCTTCTTCTTCTTCTTCTTCTTCTTCTTCTTCTTCTTCTTCTTCTTCTTCTTCTTCTTCTTCTTCTTCTTCTTCTTCTTCTTCTTCTTCTTCTTCTTCTTCTTCTTCTTCTTCTTCTTCTTCTTCTTCTTCTTCTTCTTCTTCTTCTTCTTCTTCTTCTTCTTCTTCTTCTTCTTCTTCTTCTTCTTCTTCTTCTTCTTCTTCTTCTTCTTCTTCTTCTTCTTCTTCTTCTTCTTCTTCTTCTTCTTCTTCTTCTTCTTCTTCTTCTTCTTCTTCTTCTTCTTCTTCTTCTTCTTCTTCTTCTTCTTCTTCTTCTTCTTCTTCTTCTTCTTCTTCTTCTTCTTCTTCTTCTTCTTCTTCTTCTTCTTCTTCTTCCTCCTCCTCCTCCTCCTCCTCCTCTTCTTCTTCTTCTTCTTCTTAATTGCAAAATGTGTTTGTTAAATTTGTTGTTATTTTAACAATTTGATGATTAATATTTATTCGTTATGATATTTGAAAGTTATGTTTCAAATTTCAGCTCATTTGGAGTAGATTTGGGCATTGAATCATGTATTGGATTGTTGAAATTCGAAGAACAAGTTTATGTTTCAGAGCTTAAAATTTGAATTCTCAAGTTGCATTCAATAGATTGAACTACTTAGATTCTGTAACGACCTGGCCGGTCGTTTTGAAAGTATTAGCCCCGAACCCCTAATTATTGCTCCCTCTATTTTATTTTTGGGTTAGTAACTTGCCGGGAGGATTTATTTTTTGTTTCGGAGTGAAATGGGATATATAGTCCCTAAAATAGAAGTTTAAGTCGTAGGAATCGATCATGGTTTGAATTGTATGAAGACGACTTCGGAATAGAGTTTCAATGATTCTAGTAGCCCCGTAGGGTGATTTTTGTCTTAAGAGCGTGTTCGGATATTGAATCGGATGTTAGCAGATCATTGTAGCATCAATTGACGAAAGTTGGAAAATGGGATGATTTTTGGGAAGTTTGACCAGGAATGGACTTTTTGATATCGGGGTCGGATTCTGATTCCGGAAGTTGGAGTAGGTCCGTAGTATCAATTATGACTTGTGTGCAAAATTTGAGGTCAATCGGACTTGATTTGATAGATTTCGGCATCAGATGCAGAAGTTTGAAGTTTTAGAGTTCATTAGGCTTGAATAGATGTGCAATTCATTTTTAGCCTTGTTTGATGTGATCTAAAGGCTCGACTAAGTCCATATGATATTTTAGGACTTATTGGTAAGTTTGATTGAGGTACTGGGGGCCCCGGTTAGATTCCGGATAGTTAACTGATCAAATTTGGACTTGTGAGAATGGGTGAGGGCACTAGCTCTGGTGTAATCGCACCTACGGAAGATTGACCACAGGTGCGAGCCCGCAGAAGCGAGCAAGTGGGCGTATATGTGGGGCTGGGGGAAGTGGACAGTGGTCGCAGATGCGACGTGAAGGCCACAGAAGCAGAGTCCCTTCTGCGGAAGAGTGATCGTAGAAGCGGATGAGTGCCTGGGAGGCCTGTCCATGAAAGCGGACGTGTTTGCGCAGATGCGCACTCGTAGAAGCGGATGTAGGACCGCAGAAGCGGAAGTTCCGCAGATACGGAAGAGTTGACCGCAGAAGCGAGTGAACCACAGATGCGGGAATGTTGTCGCTTTTGCGATGCCACAGATGCGGCTAAGTGTTCGCAGAAGCAAAAGTGCTGGACAGAACACTTAAATACAAGGGTTCGCGATTTTTGCCTCGTTTTAAAACATTTGAGCTCGAGTTTTGGCAATTCTTCAGTGCATTTTCGAGGTATTTCTTGAGGTTAGTCTCTTGTACTTATTTTTGATCAATAACCTTGTTTTTCCATTGATATTTTCACCTAGATTGTGTGTGTTTAAGGTGGAATTTGGGAGTTGGAGGCTAGGGATTTGAAGAGTTAAATTTGGAGATTTGGGTTGCGACTTTGTATCGAAATTTGGTAATTTTGGTATGGGTGAAATTGATATTGAATGGGTGTTCGTATTTTGAGTCTTTAACCGATTACGAGACGTGGGCCCGGGTCGACATTTTGGGGTGATTTTTCGATTCTTTACTAAAGTCGTTAATTTATGATTCAAATTAGTTTCTTGTAGTTGTATTCATATTATGCAATTGCTTTTGGCTAGATTTGGGCCATACAGAGTCGGAAAATCGAGGGAAAGGCATCCTTATCGATTGATTGAGCGAGATTTAAGGTAAATAACTTGTCTAACCTTGTGTGAGGAAAATCCCCTTAGGATTTGGTACTATTATAACTATTTATGATATGTGAGCGCCGTGTACGCGAGGTGACGAGTGCGTACATGGGCTGATTATGGAAATTCCTATTCTTGATGAGTAGATTTCTTTTAAAATCCTTAACCGAGTTACCTTAGCATGTGTAGCTATCATGTTTAGCCTAGTATTGCATGTCTACGTATCTTAACCTTACTTGAAATTCGTGCAACATGCTTAGTTGAATTACATGTATCCTTGATTATTGTATTCGATTTTTAATTCTAAGATTCCTTGCCATAAATTCGTGGTTCAATAATTTATGAGTTGCATATTTACTTTGGGACTACGAGGTGATACCTCGAGATACCTCCCCCCCCCCCCCCCC
>AWOL01S0013302.1:68489-109181 GCA_000715115.1 Nicotiana otophora | reverse complement strand
TGTCTTGCATATTTACTTTGGGACTATGAGGCGGTACCTCGGGAAATCCCCATGTCTTGCATATTTACTTTGGGACTACGAGGCGGTACCTCAGGACATCCCCCTGTCTTGCATATTTACTTTGGGACTACGAGGCGGTACCTCGGGAGATCTCCCTGTCGAGCATTTACTTTTGGGTTACGAGGCGATACCTCGGAAGTGCCCCTGTTGTTTACCTCTATTTACTGTGCTGATATTTTCTGAAACTTCTCATTGTTTAAATTCTTAGTCATTTTAAAATATTATTATATCTTTTGCCTTGCTTATCTTTTAAACCAGTAGGTCCCTAACTTGACCTCGTCACTACTATACCAAGGATAGGCTTGGCACTTACTGGGTATCATTGTGGTGTACTCATGCAACACTTCTGCACATCATTCTGTACAGATCTAGGTTCTTCCTACCAGACCAGATACCAGTGAGTTGGACCACACGTGGAGACTTCAAGGTATATTTGCCAGCGTCCGCAGATCTCGAAGTCCTCCTCCATCCTTATTATGTTGTTTTCCATTATTCTCTTTAGACTTGATATATAAAGACACTTAGTATTTTCTCTTAGAAGCTTGTGACTTATTTCTACCATATTTTGGGAGATATAATTATTTAAATCGCAGTTTCTATTTATATATCATATGTTGAGATTTGAGTTCATATTGTTATTTAGTTTTTTCGCAAATTGTTAGGCTTACCTAGTCGTAAGGACTAGGTGCCATCACGACATCCTACGGAGGGGAATTTATGGTCGTGAGAAGTTGGTATCAGAGCACTAGGTTCATAGGTCTTATGAGTCACAAGCAGGTTTAGTAGAGTCTCGCGGATCGATACAGAAATGTTTGTACTTATCTTCGGGAGACTATGGAACTGTTAGGAAAAACTTCACTTCTTTGATTCCTTATCGTGCAGTATTTTGACTTTGGATTCTAAATTTATGTCTTTCTATTTTCTCAAAGATGGTGAGGACATGTACAACTGGATCAGATGACCAGACACCTGTGCCCCCTGCTAGAGCCACGAGAGGCCGGGGCCGGGGCCGGGGCCGGGGTAAAGTCGAGGACGTCCACGTGGTGCAGCCAGAGCACCCATACGAGCTACTACAAAGGAGCCACCAGTAGCTTCAGTTAGAGGGCAAGCACTTGAGATGCTTGTTACTGCACCAGCCCTCCAGGAGACTATAGCCCAGTTTCTGAGCATGTTCAGCACCTTGGCTCAGGAAGGATTGATACCACTTGCTCCTGCTACATCTGAGGTCGGGGAGGAGCACAGACTCCCGCGCCGGTACCCCAGAGCAGCGGGTTCAGTTCGACCAGGTTCTAGAGATCATACCGATACAGCCGGTAGCTCCGGTTCAGCTCGAGGTTAGGGCAGCGGTTTCTTAGGTGGAGCAGCTTAGACTCGAAAGGTACAAAAGTACTACCCTCATACTTTCAGTGGCTTGGCATCAGATGATGCTCGAGGTTTTCTTGAGGAGTGCCATTGTATCCTTCGTACTATGGCTGTCGTGAAGACTAGTGGGGTTTCATTCACTATGTTCCAGCTTAGAGGAGCGGCTTATCGGAGGTGGCGCGCATACGAGTTGGATAGTCCGGCTGAGGCAACTTCACTCACTTGGACTCAATTCTCAGATATGTTCTTGAGGGAGTATGTTCCCCAGAGTCTCAGAGATGCTTGGCGCCCGGAGTTTGAGCAGTTGCGCCAGGGTGCTATGACCGTGTCAGAGTATGCAGTCAGATTTAGTGATTTGGCCAGGCATTGATCGAGGCCAAACCCACACCACTATAGAGTAGTGAGGATGGTCGATGCAGTTTTACTCAACGAGGTCGGGATCGATTTCCACAGGGAGTTTATTTGGCTTGGAGTTGGGTATCTAACTAATCTAGATGTGTGTGTTGTTCCTAATTACACTTCCAAACATTGTTGCGATTGATTCTATTCTAATTTTATACTATTGTATGCTGAGTGTAAGCTAAGTACAATATTTTTTGTGAAAGTTTTCAAGTGTTAAAAGGAACTAGGGAAGTGACTTCCTCCTAGGTGAGTATCTAATGGGTATCAAGAATCTAGTACAAGCTTGTTATGATTGGGGTCGTGATATAACCATCACACATAAGTGCTCACTCTATGCCTCTCGGTAGTTTGAGTGACTTTGCTCGATTTGGCTTTCTCAAGCCCAAATGGGTGTTCATACAATACAAGTGAAATTGACTCAAGTTGGGTATTACTATCTCTAGGTTTAACCCTTTAATTGGGGCTATCAATCTCTTAGAGTTCACCCCAATTCCTTGTTAGCCTAATTTTTCTAGACTTAGTCCCTCTTTTTCAAGAAGTGCCTAAGTCATAAAGGCACGAGTCAGTGTTTGCAACCACTAATTCTATAATTTTAGCATGAATTAGGCTAAATATCACTAACCCATAAAAAATTAATCCCTAAAATTCAAAACCCATTAATTACCCACACTAGGGTTGGGTAACAACCCTAGCTATAGGGTCTAGCTACTCATAATAACAGTAGAAATCAAAGATAAAGATGAAATATGAGCCATAATATTAAAGTACAAGATGAAAATCTAAAGTTTGAAGGTAAATCTACTGTAAACTTGCCCTAAAAAGGAAAAACCAGCCGTTCACGTGTTCTGCTAAAAACAAACTTAACCTAAAATTGATAAAAGGATCTATTTATACTAGGCTGAAAATTTCGGATAAAAATACCCCTATGAAGTTTTCGCGGACGCGTAATTTTGACCGCGTCTGCGCTTGGGCTTTCGCGGCCGTATAATAATGAGCGCAGTCTGTGTTTCTTCATATCTAGGCCTGGGTAGATCTTCATTTTGCGGACCGCGTAATGTTCACCGCGTCCGCGTGAGATTCCTTCGCGGTCGCATAATTTTGACGCGGACCGCCTTCTTCATTTATGCCCATCTTGCAAAGTCTCTGAACCTCGACAAACGATGTCCGCTAAATTCCAACCGCGGCCAGCCCAGGAACTTCACGGTCGCATCTTTCTGCCGCTCTCAGCGCTTTATTTTAGTGCTCAAAACAACCTCTCTGAATATCTATTTCGCGGTCCGTGGATTAATGGCCACCTCAGCGATGATAATTTCGCGGCTGCCCTTTTCTATCGCGGTCCGCGTTCCACAGTATTGGTCCAAATTTGGTTTATGTTCAAGTTTGACTCCTTTATGAGTTGGTTATGGATTCTTTGGCTCATTTCGAACAAAACCCTGCAAGCAAGCACATTAAGTTAGTTTCCGGGAATACCTTCATGCATTTTTGGCCCAAAACCTAAGTAAAAGAGGGAAAATAATAGGCTAAAATCCCTACTTATCAACTCCCCCAAACTTAAGCTTTTGCTTGTCCTCAAGCAAACAAGGTAATTCCCACCTCCACAAGAAAAATAAATGAAAATTTCAGCTGTCCTAAGGTGACTTNGCATATGAGTTGGATAGTCCGGCTGAGGCAACTTCACTCACTTGGACTCAATTCTCAGATATGTTCTTGAGGGAGTATGTTCCCCAGAGTCTCAGAGATGCTTGGCGCCCGGAGTTTGAGCAGTTGCGCCAGGGTGCTATGACCGTGTCAGAGTATGCAGTCAGATTTAGTGATTTGGCCAGGCATTGATCGAGGCCAAACCCACACCACTATAGAGTAGTGAGGATGGTCGATGCAGTTTTACTCAACGAGGTCGGGATCGATTTCCACAGGGAGTTTATTTGGCTTGGAGTTGGGTATCTAACTAATCTAGATGTGTGTGTTGTTCCTAATTACACTTCCAAACATTGTTGCGATTGATTCTATTCTAATTTTATACTATTGTATGCTGAGTGTAAGCTAAGTACAATATTTTTTGTGAAAGTTTTCAAGTGTTAAAAGGAACTAGGGAAGTGACTTCCTCCTAGGTGAGTATCTAATGGGTATCAAGAATCTAGTACAAGCTTGTTATGATTGGGGTCGTGATATAACCATCACACATAAGTGCTCACTCTATGCCTCTCGGTAGTTTGAGTGACTTTGCTCGATTTGGCTTTCTCAAGCCCAAATGGGTGTTCATACAATACAAGTGAAATTGACTCAAGTTGGGTATTACTATCTCTAGGTTTAACCCTTTAATTGGGGCTATCAATCTCTTAGAGTTCACCCCAATTCCTTGTTAGCCTAATTTTTCTAGACTTAGTCCCTCTTTTTCAAGAAGTGCCTAAGTCATAAAGGCACGAGTCAGTGTTTGCAACCACTAATTCTATAATTTTAGCATGAATTAGGCTAAATATCACTAACCCATAAAAAATTAATCCCTAAAATTCAAAACCCATTAATTACCCACACTAGGGTTGGGTAACAACCCTAGCTATAGGGTCTAGCTACTCATAATAACAGTAGAAATCAAAGATAAAGATGAAATATGAGCCATAATATTAAAGTACAAGATGAAAATCTAAAGTTTGAAGGTAAATCTACTGTAAACTTGCCCTAAAAAGGAAAAACCAGCCGTTCACGTGTTCTGCTAAAAACAAACTTAACCTAAAATTGATAAAAGGATCTATTTATACTAGGCTGAAAATTTCGGATAAAAATACCCCTATGAAGTTTTCGCGGACGCGTAATTTTGACCGCGTCTGCGCTTGGGCTTTCGCGGCCGTATAATAATGAGCGCAGTCTGTGTTTCTTCATATCTAGGCCTGGGTAGATCTTCATTTTGCGGACCGCGTAATGTTCACCGCGTCCGCGTGAGATTCCTTCGCGGTCGCATAATTTTGACGCGGACCGCCTTCTTCATTTATGCCCATCTTGCAAAGTCTCTGAACCTCGACAAACGATGTCCGCTAAATTCCAACCGCGGCCAGCCCAGGAACTTCACGGTCGCATCTTTCTGCCGCTCTCAGCGCTTTATTTTAGTGCTCAAAACAACCTCTCTGAATATCTATTTCGCGGTCCGTGGATTAATGGCCACCTCAGCGATGATAATTTCGCGGCTGCCCTTTTCTATCGCGGTCCGCGTTCCACAGTATTGGTCCAAATTTGGTTTATGTTCAAGTTTGACTCCTTTATGAGTTGGTTATGGATTCTTTGGCTCATTTCGAACAAAACCCTGCAAGCAAGCACATTAAGTTAGTTTCCGGGAATACCTTCATGCATTTTTGGCCCAAAACCTAAGTAAAAGAGGGAAAATAATAGGCTAAAATCCCTACTTATCAACTCCCCCAAACTTAAGCTTTTGCTTGTCCTCAAGCAAACAAGGTAATTCCCACCTCCACAAGAAAAATAAATGAAAATTTCAGCTGTCCTAAGGTGACTTCATCAAGCATCAACTAGGACTAATAATTACCCTCAACACAAATGCATTTTCAACAACAACATGCTATGACTTGTTTGAGTTCCATAGTTCTAATGTGACGCAAAAGGATCAAGAGTTGACTCAATTCATCAAGAAATCTCGCTCTCTCATGTAGGTCATTGTGGATCCCAAGCTCCTCCTCCTCTACTCTCCATGAGAAAATCTCACTTTATAGAATGTGACACTCAAAACAAGGATTTTAAAGAAGTGCGCTTATCACTCTCAAAAGAATGCCACAAGTCCGACTCTAAGTACCATAAGATTTCCCCTTATGTAAATAACTACTAATGTAAGCTCACTCAACTTGAAATCATATAGGGCTTTAGCGGGATGTAATGAAGGCTTTTTGGATCAAGGTAGGATATAATGAACTATGATGGTTTCATCTTTCCTTAAGCACTC
The DNA here is from genome assembly GCA_000715115.1 of Nicotiana otophora. Taxonomy (NCBI): domain Eukaryota; kingdom Viridiplantae; phylum Streptophyta; class Magnoliopsida; order Solanales; family Solanaceae; genus Nicotiana; species Nicotiana otophora. The sequence continues at coordinate 103,414 of AWOL01S0013302.1, read as the reverse complement.
CATTTTCTCATTTCGGTTCATACTTTCTTGACTCTTTGAGTCATTTTCTTCTTCCTTAGGGGAACTAGAGAGACACATTGTCACTCTTTCTTGTTCATGACAATCATTTGTCTCCTTTTCTCATCATTCCATGCCTTTCAACATTGTTTTCTTTTAATCCCTTCAACCTTTTCTTTCTTTTTGACATATTTCTTTTTAACTCTTCATCCTTTTCTTTGCCTTTCCTTTTCATCAATTCTTTTTGTTCTTTGTACCTTTCATCACTTTGAAATTCCTCGTCCCTCCCCCAAACTTATGATTTTGCTAATTGCTCATCATGAATGCTAAGGAAAGATTGGGTACCAAGAGAGGGTCATTATAAAATGGATGAAGGCTTGTAATGTGGCTATTGAATGAAAAAGGCTTAGGCTCAAAGGGGTTGACTAGGGATATCATATTGGTAGGCTAAGGAAGCTTTCACAGTTCAAATGGGACCAAGGAGAGACTACAATCACTTCTCAAGTCGAGCTACACTTAGAATTTTGCCTAGACAAACATTCAGGGCAAGTTCTAGACTTATTGGCACGGGACTTGGACTTGCAATTAAATACCTCACCTCTCTCTCAAGCTAATAGATTGTTAAAGAAAATAGAGTCAAGGGACCACAACAACCCTATCTAAGATTGAAGATCACATATGGCTCAAAGAAACCACTTGATGATAGTTTTAGTCAACTCAAGAGTCTAAAGGTCACAACTAGAGCTATTCTTTGTCAATCAACTTATTTCTAACCATGAGGTCGAAGGTAAATGTGTTAGTACCAAGTGAAGCCTGCTTGAGACACTTTTATTCATTACTACTACATATCAAAGCAAAAAGAAAAATAGACTCAATCCCTTAAGAAGGTTGTCACGCCATCCATCGCTGGGAAGAGCCACCCGGTTCACGCAATATCCACCTTTGGAAAGAACTGTGGCATTAAGAAAACCAAAGGCTTATTGATCGCGCAAAAAATGTGAAAAGAAGCTAAAAACTCAAAAAAAAGCTACTAAAGGAAATAAGAAACTAAGCTATTAAGGAAAAATAAAAAGAAGTTATAAAGTAAACTACGGAAAATAAAATGAATATGTACAATAATGGAGCGAACCGAATATATACAAAATGGAGATGAATATATACATTGAATGGTAAAGTTATATACATACCAAAAGTGAAAAATAACGAAAGTGAAAATAACAATAAGTAAAAATAAAAGAAAATAGTATCATAATTATTACATGTCACTCATCAAATCAAAATAAGACCACCCCCCAAATAAAAGATAGCATTGTCCTCAATGCTAAAAGCAAAAATAAGATTAGGGAAGGGATAGAGAGTAAAGAAAATCCCTATGTTGTCTCTGTCTGTATGGGGTCAGGCTCACTAGTGGGGACCTCGGACTTCATAGGATCATCAACTCCCTCAGGGTCCTCCAACTGTATCTCCAGGTCCTCTTACTGGGGCACCACAAATCCTCTCACCGGCTTTCTGTCAGCCTCCTGCTCTGATGCCTGTACTGTCTGTGCTGTAGGGGAAGTCTCCTCCATAAGCAGGTCCAGTGGAATATCTCCGATAAAAGTGAACTTCTCTACCTCCATCTTCAGCAGCAGCTCTACTGACTCTTTTGAAGCTTGAGTCTTTTTCATCTTTTTGACCTGCTTGCCCAGCTCCTTGATCACCTTCCCATGAGTATCTAATGTCTCCAGGATTTTCTTTTTCTATCCTGGAGCTTCTTCTGGTTGTCCAGAAGCTCCTTCAATGAATCCTCCACTGATGGAAGTACCTTAAGCTGTGCTGGGGTTACCTGTGCTGCGACTGCACTGGATAAGACAGACATCTTTGATGTAGCTGCCTACAACCAGTTGTTGACGCTGGATAGCGTCTGAGAGACCCGCAGTGAAGTCTAAGGATTTGCGGAAGATGAGGGCACAGATAATGTGGATGTGACAGATGGCTCGGATGAGGGAGGTGGCATAGCAGCGGAAGAACCCTCTGCTATGGAAGGCTCGAAACCAGTGGACACTACCCTTGGTTCTTCAGACTGGCCAGTGGAGGTAGTGGCTTTGCCTTTGGACTTCGGGTTGTCTGCTCCTTGAAGGCTGTACCAAAAGAAGGGCCTTTTCGGCTTCACCTTCGTGTCAAAGTGTCTCCCCTCAACCCCCCTGGTCCTCTAGCTACATAGTGATGAAATGGGGTTAAGGGTAGGACCTTTCTTCCTTCCCGGTTGCCTTAGATATGTTTTGGGCCATGAGGTTCCCCACATTTATTGGGTACCCTGCCATGATGGACGTTATGAGGATCGCCCGGGAGAGTGGAATGTCACTGTCATGCTGGCACGGATCAATGCGGCTGAAGACGAAGGTGCATCACCCTTTGGCTTCAAAGCTAAGGGTGTTTTTGGCAATTGAGACTCTCGGTGTAAGCCAGGCCGGTGTTGGCCCTGGTATGGCTATCACCTCTGCTACCCATGGACGAGCTGCTTCATCTAATGCCAACTTCTGTATGTATAGAGCAGCGTCTACATCATCAAACTAGGCATATGTATTTAAAGTTTTGCCATCGAACCGAATCTTCTTATTTCTTACCTTAGTCACATAGGTACCCTTTTTTACGTGGGCAACATTGGTGTAGAATTCCTTGACTAGGTACTCATTTACTTCCAGCAACTTGCTAGTGAAGAATTTCCACCCCATTCTTTCATCAAATTGTCTCTTCACATTTGGGTTGTGAGAGAGAAGGTCTCTTTCTATGAAATGTCGCTCAAGGGTGAGCGACCTTTGTGGCCACCATTCACAGAATTTGTGGTAGGACTTCTCACTCACGAATCTATCTTACCATACTATCGGCTTCCTTGATCTAATCGACCCCCCCTCATGGGTATCACCTCCTCTCCCGTCATCCGGAACCACTTCTTCATCATCAATATCAATAGTAGTAGTTGTTAAGGCCGGAGTTGCAGCGGGTGGGGATAGATGGTGCTGAAGTCTCACTACCTCTTTCTGATCCATCCGACGACTCAGATGAGGAGGTGGGTTGATTGATGAGATGGAAAGGTTGAGATTGAGCCTCGGGTTGTTGTGCAGATTCTCCCTCGGAAATCTCTCGGGAAGGGAGGTATTCACTAGTGTCTGAGGAGTCATCTTGAGGTCTCACAGGTGGGGCCTTTTTGCTAATAATCTTCTGAGGTGCTAAGGGTGCAGTCTGCTTCCCTTTGCCTCGGCCTCGGGAGGATTCTCCCCTCCCTTTTGATTTGTCGGGACCACCATGAGATCGCACCATTATTTGCACACACAATTAGTGAAAGATCATTAGTATTGTGGTTCAATCAATCCTTAAATAAATACATATGAAATAAAATAGTGCTTCCCAAAACAGTGCACCGCGGGCCACGGAAAAATGGTTGCGGCCACGGAAGGGCCATCGCGGACCGCAGAAAAATGGGCGCAGCCGCGAGGAGGTTGGACTCAGACTACCAACTCTCTGATCATGGTCTTCTACGCACCGCAAAATTTGGGATGCGGCCGCGAAAGATCAAATGCGGACCGCATAAAAATGGACGCGGCCGCAGAAGCAATAGCCAAACTCTCTGAAACGCATGAGCGCGGACTGCGAATTTTGGACGTGGACGCGTAAGGTAAAACACGGACCGTGGAAAAATCACCACGTTTGTGAACATGAAACCATACTCAGCTCTCATAAATTAAAGAACGTGGACTGCACAAAATGGACCGCGGTCCGCGGAGTTCAAACAAAACTGACACTGACATATTTGAAACCTAGGGTTTTCACTAAGTGCAAATATTAATGCAATTAGCATGCCTAGTAAATAACCCTATCCCCCATCAGGCATGTAAAACAGTTACCAACATGAATGTAAGCATCAATTAAGCATGGATTTGAGATTGTGGCATGTATTAAGCCCTAACTAAAAAGAAAAATTAAAACTAGAAGAAAAGAAAAGAAAGAGATAAAATCAATGCAAAGATTTGAGCATACCAGTTGTGAAATTGTAGAGGAAAATGGATTCTTGATTGATATGAAATGAGATTGATAGTCAAAGAAGAGAAAGATGAACAATGCTCTAATGTGGTGAAAGTTTGAGGTTCAAAAAGTGTAAAAGTCCTAAGGACTTTCTATTTATACCAAACCGATGGGGACCCACCGACTTACTGTAGCGCAGTCCGCAGAATTCTACCGCTGTCTGCGCTTTTTACCTTTCGAAGAGCTACTGCAAAATCCTGGGCGCGGTCGGCGGAAAACTGGGCGCGGCCGCGAATGTCACTGCGGTCTGCCAAATTATAAATGCGGATGCGAACTCAACTTCAGAGAGTTGATATTTTGGGCTCTTCAAGTACGCGTCCGCGGATAAAATATGCCACCGCAAAATGCTAACGCAGACCACGAAATTTTGAGCACGGTCCGCGAAATTCCCACACTTAGTCAGATATTTCCCTGTCAAAGTCCTGCACTGCACAACCAATTCCTACACAAACTTCACAACTTGTTAGTCCAAAACAATTCCTAATCTAAGAAGAAAATCAAAAAGAAAGAAAAGAAAAAGAAAATGTCACATGGGTTGCCTCCCATGAAGCATCTGATTTAACGTCGCGGCACGACGTATGTTACCAACATCATGTGAAATTGATCAAGACCACCACGTGGCTGTCATCAAACTTGCCGAGGTAGTGCTTCACTCGGTGCCCATTAAATTTGAAGATTTTACCATTTTTCTTAAATAGAAGAACCAAGTCACCCTCCTTGAATTCTTTGTTCCGGGCATATTTGTCATGTAAGTACTTCATCTCGTTCTTATACAAGGACGAGCTCGAATAGGCATGAAACCAGAATTCATCAAGTTCATTGAGTTGCTCTGCCCGGAGATTGGCTGCTACATCCCATTCAAGATTTAACTTCTTGAGTGCCCATATGGCCTTGTGCTCTAACTCAACCGGAAGATGGAATGCTTTCCCAAATACCAACCAGTACAGAGACATACCAATTAGAGTCTTGTACGCAGTTCTATAAGCCCACAAAGCATCGTCAAGTTTTCTTGACCAATCCGTCCGGTTTGCATTGACAGTTTTTGATAATATGCTCTTTGTCTCCCTGTTGGAGACCTCAACTTGTCCACTAGCCTGTGGATGATAAGGGGTTGACACCTTATGATTGACACCATATGTGGAAAGTAAAGTGTCGAAGGCCTTGTTGCAGAAATGAGAACCCCCATCACTGATGATCGCCCTAGGAGTGCCAAAGCTTGTGAAGATATTTTTCTTTAAGAACGCCACCACACTCCGTGCCTCATTGTTGGGAAAAGCTACAGCTTCAACCCACTTGAAAACATAATCAACAACAACCAGAATGTAAGTGTTACCACAGGAACTCACAAATGGCCCCATGAAGTCTATGCCCCACACGTCAAAAATATCAATCTCAAGAATAGTGGTGAGAGGCATTTCATCCTTCTTGGAAATTCCACCAACTCTTTTGCATTCATCACACCTCTTAACAAGCTCACTTGCATCTTTATACAGGGTAGGCCAATAAAATCTACAGCTAAGAACCTTTGAAGAAGTTCTCGCCCACCATGATGACCACCATAGGGCGAGGAATGGCAAGCATCAAGAATATTCATTTGCTCCTCTTCCGGGACACATCTCCGGATCACACCATCATTGGAAATCTTGAAAAGATAGGGCTCGTCCCAATAATAATCCAAGCTGTCCCATTTGAGTTTCTTCTTTTGGTTAGAAGAGAGATCACTCGGGACAATGCCGGTCACAAGAAAGTTAGCCACATCGGTGAACCAAGGCGTACCATTCAAAGACATGGAGAGGAGTTGTTCATCCGGGAACAAATCATTAATTTCGAGGCCATCGTGGGGCCTCCCCTCCTCTTCTAAGCAGGACAAGTGGTCCGCCATTTGATTATCACTTCCTTTTCTATCGATGATTTCAAGATCAAACTCTTGAAGAAGAAGAACCCATCTCATCAACCTAGCCTTCGAGTCCTTTTTGGTCATCAAGTAACAGAGTGCCGCGTGATTGGTGTGCACAATCACTTTGGCACCCATGAGATATGGCCTGAACTTTTCCATGGCGAAGACAATGGCTAATAACTCTTTCTCGGTCACCATATAATTGACTTGGGCGCCATTCATCATTTTGCTTGCATAATAGACTAGATGAAATATCTTGTTGACACTTTGTGCCAAAGCTGCTGCTACCGCAATGTCACTAGCATCGCACATGAGCTTAATTGGTAAGCTCCAATTGGGTGCGGTAATGATGGAAGTGGTTGTCAATTTATACTTGAGAATCTCAAAATCTTTCTTGCAATCTTTATTGAACACAAACTTTGCATCCTTTTCTAGCTGCTTGCACAATGGGTTCACCACTTTTGAGAAATCCTTGATGAACCTTCGGTAGAACCCCGCGTGCCCAAAAAAGCTCCTAACTCCCTTGACGGAAGTAGGAGGATGGAGTTTTGAAATAACTTCAATCTTCGCTTTGTCCACTTCAGTACCGTTCTTTGAGATCTTATGGCCGAGGACAATGCCCTCCTCGACTATAAAGTGGCATTTTTCCCAATTAAGCACTAGGTTGGTCTCTTCACATCGGGCCAACATTTTGTCAAGATTATCCAAGAATTCTTCAAATGAGTCCCCCACAACACTAAAATCATCCATAAACACTTCGAGGAAGTCCTCCACCATATTCGTAAATATTTCCATCATACACCGCTGAAAGGTAGCCGATGCATTACACAAACCAAACGGCATCCATGAGAATGCAAATGTGCCATACGGACATGTGAAGGTAGTTTTCTCTTGGCCTTCCGGTGCAATGAGAATCTAGTTGTACCCTGAGTACCCATCCAAAAAGCAATAGTAGGCACGCCCGGCAAGTCTGTCCAACATTTGATCAAGAAAGGGCAATGGAAATTGGTCTTTACGGGTCACTTTGTTCAGCTTTTTGTAGTCCATACATATCCTTCATCCGGTGACAGTACGAGTGGCTATCAACTCATTTTTCTCATTTGTGACCACAGTCATACCCCCTTCTTCAGCACACATTGTACCGGTGAAGTCCATGAACTCTCCGAAATAGGGTACATAACCCCTGCATCAAGCCACTTGATAATTTCCTTCTTGACGACCTCTTGCATAGCCTCGTTCAACCTCCTTTGATGTTCCACGAAGGGTTTGGCATCATCCTCTAGTAAATTTTTGTGCATGCAAAAGGCGGGGCTTATACCCCAAATGTCAGCCAAAGTCCATCCAATTGCCTTTTTTCTTCTTTGAAGCACCGCAAATGTGGAGTCTACCTGCACGTTAGTTAGCCAAGTAGAAAGAATAACAGGTAATATGGAAGAAAGACCAAAGAATTCATACTTGAGGTGTGAAGGCAAAGGCTTCAACTCCAATGTTGGTGGCTCCTCGATTGAGGGATTTGTTGGTGGAGTCTTCGGGTTTTCCAAGTCCAAGGAAATTTTACGGGGCCCATATGAGTAGGATCCCATTCCTTGCAATGCATTTGCACATTCAACCAAGCTTTCCTTTTCATCATCCTCATGGTTTAACAACACAGCTTCCAAAGGGTCTTCCACATTGATCATGGCACTCGCGTCATCAATTATCACCTTCGTCACAAGATCCACAAAAGAGCAAACTTCATTGCTATTTGGTTGCCTCGTTGATTTGCACACGTGGAATATAACTTTTTCATCGGCCACTCGGAAGGTGAGCTCCCTTGATTCCACATCAACCAATGCCTTCCCTGTTGCTAATAAAGGTCTCCCCAATATTATAGGCACCTCATAGTCGACTTCGTAGTCAAGAATCACAAAATCAGCAAGCAAAATAAACTTGTCGACCCGGACTAGAACATCATCAATAATACCAAGCGGCCTTTTCATTATCCGATCCGCCATTTGTAATCTCATGGAAGTAGCTCTTGGTTTCCCAATATCTAGTGTCTTGAACATGGAATATGACATCAAATTAATACTTGCTCCCAAATCACACAAGGCTTTTGCAAAATCGGCTCTACCAATGGTGCATGGAATTGTAAAGGCACCGGGATATTCAAGTTTTGGAGCCATCGAGTGCACAATGGCACTCACTTGATGAGTCATTTTTATGGTCTCACAATTCATAGATCTCTTCTTAGTTACCAAGTCCTTCATGAACTTGGCATATCCCGGTATTTGTTCGAGAACTTCCACCAAGGGCACATTGATTGACAAACTTTTCATCATCTCAATAAACTTCTTGAATTGGTTTACATTATTTTGCTTTGCAAGCCTTTGAGGATACGGTGGAGGAGGCCTTGGTAAAGGGGCCTTGGCTTTAGGCACTACCGTTTCCGGTATGTCTATCAGGTGTTTCCTAGACGGGTTCACATCATTTTGAGTCTCCTCCATGTTGTCATCAATATCGATCCTCACTTCATCATTCACATTCTCATCATTGGCTTGAATCTCATCATCTTCTTGCAACACAACATCATCACTCACAATCTTCTATGGATTAGAGGTACTTACATCTCTACCTCTACCGCTTCTTGTGGTCACCGCTATAGCATGGCCTGTATTGTTACCACCCTTCGGGTTTACTACCGTATTACTTGGTAGTGCCTCCTTAGGGCGAGTATTCAATGCTTGAGAAATTTGACACATTTGTACTTCCAAGTTGCGAATAGAGGTAGTATGGGATGCTATTTGGGCATCTAAGTCAGCATTCCTTCCCAGCTTTTGTTTGAACATACTCTCTATCCGCCCCATCTCATTGTTTGAAGAACTTTACCCTTGAGACGAATATGGAGGCGGATTGTTGGATTGTTGATACATCGGGGACCTTTGAAAGCCCGACCCCTGGTTTCCTTGATTATTATTATTCCAACCCCCTTGGTTTCCATTGCCGCCCCAATTGTTATTGTTGTTCCCCCAATTCTGATTGTTGTTCCCCCAATTGTTCGAGTTGTTATTGTTGCCATTGTTCCAATTCCCTTGGCCTTGGTTTCCCCAATTTTGATTGTTCCCTTGCGATCTCCATTGTTTATTTGTAGCATTGCTCCGTTGACCTTGGTAGTTATTGGCATATAAAACTTCCTCACTTTGATCATCATAAGAATCGTTTTGATTGTAACCACTACCACTTTGCTCATATTGATCTTTATTGTTTTGCACTTGTTGACCACGTTGTCTCCTCTTATTGACCATGACATTTACCTCTTCCATGGCATTTACTTTCTTTGTCCCTTGAACTTGCTGAAGTCGGGCCTTTGCTAACTGATTCATAGTAGTTGTCAACTTGGCTATGGCTTGTCCGTGATCATGAAGTTCCTTGTGAAGATGGATGACATTAGGGTCACTCTGAGGAACATTTTCCCGACTCTGCCAAGCTAAGGATGTGTTAGCCATCTCATCAAGTATGTCACAAGCATCGGCATAAGGCATTTTCATAAAATTTCCCCCAGGTAGCTGATTCACCACACATCGGTTGGTCGTGTTGATGCCTCTATAGAATGTCTGCTAAATCATTGCTTCAATCATATCATTGTTTGGGTATTCCTTGACCATTGTACGGTATCGCTCCCAGATTGCATGTAGTGGTTCATTAGGTTCTTGTTTAAAGGCTAAGATCTCATCCCTCAATGCTGCCATATGACCCAGTGAGAAAAACCTGGCTATAAACTTTTCTGCCAACTCATCCCACGTGTGTATGGAGTGGTTGGGTAGCCTCTCGAGCCAGTTCAAAGATTTCCCTCTAAGTGAAAATGGGAAAAGTCTCAATCTCATAGCGTCCTCTGACACGTTCGTCTGCTTGCTCCCCCAGCATGTGTCTACAAAACCCTTTAGATACTTGTATGCGTTCTGATGAGAAGCTCCAGTGAAAAATCCCTTTGCTCCAATAGGGTTAGCATGACATTTGTAATTTGAAAATTGCCTGCCCGAATCCGGGGTGGGACAGTTGCACTTGCGTAACCTTCATTGGGTAGCACCCGGTGTGCTTCCCGTGGAGGAGGTGGGGGAGGGTTTGGAATGTTGTGATTATCCTGGCAGCCTCTTCTTTGGACTTGAGGTTCTAGATTAGCCTCATCCTCACCATTGTCATCTACCTCCTCTCCCGGAAGAACATGTCTGAGAGCATCATTATGAGCCATTTGGTACCTAAATCGATTGATACACAAAAGTTAGAAAAACAGAAGGAAAGAAAAACAAGACACACAAATAGTTAGATAGATAGCTAACACCATCTAACTCCCCGGCAACGGCGCCAAAATGTGATTGAGGCTAAAGCTACACCACTATAGAGTAGCGAGGATGGTAGATGCAGATTTACCCAGCGAGGTCGGAATCGATTTCCACAGGGAGTTATTTGGCTTAGAGTTGGGTATCTAACTAATCTAGATATGCGTGTTGTTCCTAATTGCACTTCCAAACATTGTTGCGATTGATTCTATTCTAATTTTATACTATTGTATGTTGAGTGTAAGGTAAGTATAATATTTTTGGTGAAAGTTTTCAAGTTTTAAAAGGCACTAGGGAAGTGACTTCCGCCTAGGTGAGTATCTAATGGGTATTAAGAATCTAGGATAAGCTTGTTATGATTGGGGTCGTGATATAACCATCACACATAAGTGCTCACTCTATACCTCTCGGTAGTTTGAGTGACTTTGCCTGATTTGGCTTTCTCAAGCCCAAATGGGTGTTCATACAATACAAGTGAAATTGGCTCAAGTCGGATATTACTATCTCTATGTTTAACCCTTTAATTGGGGCTATCAATCTCTTGAGTTCACCCCAATTCATTGTTAGCCTAATTTTCTGAGACTTAGTCCCTCTTTCTCAAGAAGAGCCTAAGTCATAAAGGCATGAGTCAGTGTTTGCAACCACTAATTCTATAATTTTAGCATGAATTAGGCTAAATATCACTAGCCCATAAACAATTAAGCCCTAAAATTTAAGACCCATTAAATACCCACACTAGGGTTGGGTCACAACCCTAGCTATGGGGTCTAGATACTCATAATAATAGCATAAATCAAAGATAAAGATAAAATATAAGCCATAATATTAAAGTACAAGATGAAAATCTAAAGTTTGAAGGTAAATCTACTCTAAAATTTCCCAAAAAGGGAAAACCAGCTATTCACGTGCTCTGCTAAAAAAAACATTAACCTAAAATTGATAAAAGGATCTATTTATACTAGGCTAACAATTCTAGACAAAAACGCCCCTGCGGAGGTTTTGCAGACGCGTAATTTTGATCGCGTCTGCGCTTGGGCTTTCACGGCCGCATAATATTAAGCACGGTTCGCGTTTCTTCATATCTGGGCTTGGGTAGATATTCATTTCACGGACCGCGTAATGTTCACCGCGTCCGCGTGAGATTCCTTCGCGGCCGCGTAATTTGGACGCGGATCGCCTTCTTCATTTATGCCCATCTTGCAAAGTCTTTGAACCTCGACAAATGATGTCCGCTAAATTCCAACCACGGACGGGCCAGTCACTTCGCGGTCGTGTCTTTATGCCGCTCTTAGCGCTCAATTTTATTGCTCAAAACAGCCTCTCTGAATCTCTATTTTGCGGTCCGCGGAATAATGGCCGCCTCAGCGATGATAATTTCTCGGCTGCCTTTTCCTATCGCGGTCCGCGTTCCGCAGTATTGGTCCAGACTTGGTTTATGTTCAAGTTTGACTCCTTTATGAGTTGGTTCTAGCTTCTTTGGCTCATTTCGAACAAAACCCTGCAAGCAAGCACATTAAGTTAGTTTACGGGAATACCTTAACGCATTTTTGGCCCAAAACCTAAGTAAAAGAGAGTAAATAATAGGCTAAAATCCCTACTTATCAGGCATGCACCAGGCTTGGTTGCTATTATCCGAGAGCGAGTTTGTCGATTTATTGAGGGGCTCAACCCCAGCATCAGATTGAGCATGACCCGAGAGTTAGAGATGAATATTGCGTACTAGGAGGTAGTAGGAATTGCTAGGAGGTTGGAGGGTATGCTGACTCGGGATAGTGAGGAGAGAAAGGCCAAGAGGTCTCAAGAGTCTGGCACTTACAGTGGTACTCATGCCCCAGCGGCATCTTGTCAGGGCAGGGGTTATATGGGTCGCCTTGTTCATTCAGCACTTCCAGCCGCCAGCGGTGCTCCGGCCACTGCTAGGCCTTAGGATCCTTATTATGCACCGCTAGTGTCTAGTGTGCCTTATGTATGAGGGTGCTTTCAGTGGTCATTCCAATCGATCAGGCCCGAGCCAGTCGCAACAACCACATCCTCCAAGAACTTGTTTTGAGTATGGTGACACTCATCATGTGGTGAGGGATTGCCCTAGATTTAGGAGGCGTACGCCTCCACAGATTTCTCAGGCACCGCATGATCCATCATCGGCTACCACCCCACCTGAACAACCAACTAGAGGTGAAGGTCAAATAGGTAGAGGTCACCCTAGAGGGGGAGGCCAGGCCATATATTATGCCCTTCCTGCTAGGACGGAGGTGACTGCATCAAATTCTATTATCACAGGTATTGTTCTGGTCTGTCATAGAGATGCATCAATCTTATTTGATCTAGGCTCCACTTATTCCTATGTGTCATCTTATTTTGACCCGTATTTGGGTGTACCCCGTGATTCTCTAAGTTCAACTATTTATGTATCTACACCAGTGGGTGATTCTATTGTTGTTGACCGTGTGTATCAGTCATGTTTGATTGTTCTTAGTGGTTTTGAGACCATAGCCGATTTATTATTACTCAGTATAGTGGATTTTGATGTTATTTTGGGCATGGACTGGTTGTCGCCCTATCACGCTATCCTTGATTGTCATTCCAAGAGGGTGATGTTGGCTATGCCAGGTCTACCGCAGCTAGAGTGGAGAGATACCTTAGATCACGTTCCTAGCAGGGTTGTCTCATTTCTTAAAGCTCAACGAATGGTTGAGAAGGAGTGTAATGCGTATCTGGCCTATGTGAGGGATGTTAGTATTGATACTCCGAATGTCGAGTCTGTTCCGGTAGTGAGGGACTATTTAGATGTATTCCTGACGGATTTTTCGGGCATAACGCCCGACAGAGATATTGACTTTGGCATTGATTTATTACCGGGCACTCAACCCATTGCTATTCTACCTTATCGTATGGCCCCAACAGAGTTAAAATAATTAAAGGAATAGTTGAAAGAGTTGCTCGATAAAGGCTTCATTAGGCCAGTGTGTCGCATTGGGGTGCTCTTCTCTTGTTTGTAAATAAGAAGGATGGTTCTACTCGAATATGTATCAATTATCACCAGTTGAACAAGGTTATAGTGAAGAACAAGTATCGATTACCACGTATTGATGACCTATTTGATCAGCTTTAGGGTGCCAGAGTGTTCTCTAAGACTGACTTGCATTCAGGTTATCATCAATTGAAGATTCAGGAGCCAGATATCTTGAAGACTACTTTCAGGACTCTGTATGGTCATTATGAGTTCCTTGTGATGTGTTTTGGGCTGACCAATGCCCCAGCAACATTCATGCATTTGATGAACAGTGTATTTCAGCCCTATCTTGACTCCTTCATCATTGTGTTTATTGACGACATTCTGATGTACTCCCGGAGTCGGGAGAATCATGAGCAGCACCTGAGGACTGTGCTTCAGACCTTGAGAGAGAAGAAGTTATATGCAAAAATTTTGAAATGTGAATTCTGGCTAGATTCAATGGCATTTTTGGGTCATGTAGTATCGAGTGAGGGGATCGAGGTAGACCTAAGGAAGATTGAAGCAGTGCAGAGTGGGCCCAGACCATCCTCAGCTATGAAGATTAGAGTTTTCTTGGTTTGGCGGGGTAGTACCATCGATTTGTAGAGGGTTTTTCATCTATTGCAGCACCTATGACCAGATTGACCCAGAAGGGTGCTCTGTTCAGGTGGACCGAGGATTTTGAGGAGAGATTTCAAAAGCTCAAGACTGCTTTGACTACAGCCCCGATGTTAGTATCGCCTACCGGATCAGGGTCCTATATGATGTATTGTGATGCGTCACGTATTGGTCTCGGCAAGGTATTGATGCAGGATGGTCGGGTGATTGCCTATGCGTCTAGACAGTTGATGGTGCATGAGAAGAACTATCATGCCTACGACCTTGAGTTAGCAGCTATTGTTCATGCCTTGAAGATCTGGCGGTACTATTTGTATGGTGTTCTTTGTGAGGTTTTCACCGACCACCGGAGTCTACAACATTTGTTTAAACAGAAGGATCTTAACTTGCGGCAGCGGAGATGGTTGGAGTTGCTTATGGATTATGACATCAGCATTCTCTATCATCCCATGAAGGCCAATGTGGTGGCCTATGCCTTAAGTCGTAAGGCGGAGAGTTTGGGAATTTTAGCATATCTACCAGTAGTAGAGATGCCTTTAGCCTTGGATGTTCAGGCCTTGGCCAAATAGTTTGTTAGATTGGATGTTTCTAAGCCGAGCCGAGTTTTGGCTTGTGTGGTTTCTTAGTCTTCTCTTTATGATCGTATTAGGGAGCGTCAGTACGATGACCCCTATCTTCGTGTCCTTAAGGATACAGTTCAGCACGGCGATGTCAAGGAAGTCACTATTAGGGATAACAGTGGATTACGAATGCATGGTAGGTTATGTGTGCCTAACGTAGATAGTTTGCATGAGTTGATTCTCCAGGAGGCTCATAGCTCGCGGTACTCCATTCATCCAGGTGCCGCGAAGATTTATCAGGATTTGAGGCAGCACTATTGGTGGAGGCGGATGGAGAAGGACATAGTGGAATATGTAGCTCGTTGCCTAAATTGTTAGCAGGTGAAGTATGAGCATCGATGACTGGGTGGATTGCTTCAGAAGTTAGAGATTCCAGAGTGAAAATGGGAGCGAATCACTATGGATTTCGTTATTGGGCTCCCACGGACTCAGAGGAAGTTCGATGCAGTTTGGGTGATTGTGGATAGGTTGACAAAGTCAGCTCATTTCATTCATGTGGTTACTACTTATTCTTCGGAGCAGCTGGCTCAGGTTTACATCCGCGAGATTGTCAGGCTTCATGGTGTACCAGTATCTATCATCTCTGATCGGGGTACGCAGTTTACATCACGATTCTGGAGAGCCGTACAGCGTGAGTTGGTACTCGTGTGGAGTTGAGTACAGCATTTCACCCTTAGATAGACGGAGAGTCCAAGCGCACTATTCATATATTGGAGGATATGTTTCGTGCGTGTGTGATTAATTTTAGGGGTTCTTGGGATCAGTTCTTACCACTTGCGGAGTTTGCCTACAACAACAGTTATCAGCCGAGCATTCAGATGGCTCCGTGTGAGGCTTTGTATGATAGATGGTGCGGGTCTCCAGTGGGTTGGTTCGAGCCGGGGAAGTCTAGGCTTTTGGGTACAGACTTGGTTCAGGATGCCTTGGAGAAAGTTAAATTAATTCAGAATCGACTTCGTGCAGCCCAGTCCAGGCAGAAAAGTTATGCAGATCGGAAGGTTCGCGACGTTGCATTCATGGTTGGGGAGCGGGTGTTGCTCCGAGTTTCTCCGACGAAGGGTGTTATGAGGTTCGGAAAGAAGGGCAAGTTGAGCCCTAGGTATATCAGGCCTTTTGAGATTCTTGAGAGGGTTAGAGAGGTGGCTTACAGACTTGCATTGCCACTTAGTCTCTATGCAGTTCATCCAGTATTCCATGTTTCCATGCTCTGGAAGTATCACGGCGATCCGTCTCATGTGTTAGACTTCAACTCAGTCCAGTTGGACAAGGATCTATCTTATGTTGAGGAGCCAGTGGCCATTTTGGACAGGCAGGTCTGAAGGTTGTGGTCAAAGAACATCGCATCAGTGAAGATGCAGTGAAGGGGTCATCCGATTGAGGAGGCGACTTGGGAGACCGAGCATGATATACGCAACCGTTATCCTCATTTTTTCACCACTCCAGGTATGTCTCTATACTCGTTCGAGGACGAACGTTTGTTTTAAGAAGGGGAGGATCTAATGACTCGGCCAGTCATTTTAAGAGTATTAGCCCCGAACCCCTAATTATTGCTCCCTCCATTTCATTTTTGGGTTTCGTAACTTGCCGGGAGGATTTTTTTTGATTTCGGAGTGAAATAGGACACATAGTCCCTAAAATAGAAGTTTAAGTTATAGGAATCGATCGTAGTTTGAATTGTGTGAAGACGACTCCGGAATAGAGTTTCGACGGTTCCAATAGCCCTGTAGGGTAATTTTGGTCTTAGGAGTGTGTTCGGATGTTGAATCAGAGGTTCGTAGGACATTTTAGCGTCAATTGACAAAAGTTGGAAAATGGGATGATTTTTGGGAAGTTTGACCGGGAGTGGAATTTCTGATATCAAGGTCGGATTCTGATTCCGAAAGTTGGAGTAGGTCCGTAATATCAATTATGACTTGTGTGCAAAATTTGAGGTCAATCGAACTTGATTTGATAGGTTTCGGCTTCGGATGTAGAAGTTTAAAGTTTTAGAGTTCATTAGGCTTGAATCGATGCGCAATTCGTGTTTTTAGCGCTGTTTGATGTGATCTAAAGGCTCGACTAAGTCCGTATGATGTTTTAGCACTTGTTGGTAAGTTTGGTTAAGGTCCCAGGGGCCTATAGTGGATTCCAGATGGTTAACGGATCAAATGTGGACTTGCGAGAATGGCTGAGGGCACGAGCTCTGGTGTAATCGCACCTTCACAAGATTGACCGTAGGTGCGAGCCCGCAGAAGCGAGCAAGTGGGCACAGATGCGGGGCTGGGGAAAGTGTCCAATGGTCAGAGATGCGACATGAAGGCCTCAGAAGCGGAGTCGCTTCTGCTGAAGAGTGATCGCAGAAGTGGACGAGTCCTTGGGAGGCCTGTCCGCATAAGCGGACGTGTTTGCACAGATGCGCACCCGTAGAAGCGGATTTAGAACCACAGAAGCAGAAGTTCTGCAGATGCAGAAGAGTTGACCGCAAGAGCGAGTGAACCGCAGATGTGGGTATATTGTCGCTTATGTGACGCCGTAGAAGCAAAAGTGCTGGACAGAACACTTAAATACAAGGGTTCACGATTTGTGCCTCATTTTAAAACATTTTGAGCGCGAGTTTTGGCAATTCTTGAGAGCATTTTCGAGGGATTTCTTGAGGTAAGTCTCTTGTACTTATTTTTTATCAATAACCTTATTTCCCCATTAACGTTTCCACCTAGATTGTGTGTGTTTAAGGTGGAATTTGGGAGTTGGAGGCTAGGGATTTGGAGAGTTAAATTTGGGGATTTGGGTGACGACTTGGTGTCGAATTTTGATAATTTTAGTATGGGTGAACTCGATATCGAACGAGTGTTCATATTTTGTGACTTTTACCCGATTACGAGATGTGCGCCCGGGTCGACTTTTGGGGCGAATTTTCGATTCTTTGCTAAAGTCGTAGATTTATGATTCAAATTAGTTTCTTGTATTTGTATTCATGTTATGTAATTCCTTTTGGCTAGATGTAGGCCACGCAGAGTCAGAAAATCGAGGGAAAGGCATCTTTATCGATTGATTGAGCGAGATTTGAGGTAAGTAACTTGTCTAACCTTGTGTGGGAAAAATCCCCGTAGGATTTGGTACTGTTGTAACAATTTATGATATACCGTGTACGCGAGGTGTTGAGTGCGTACACGGGCAGATTGTGGAAATTCCTATTTTTGATGAGTAGATTTTTTTTAAAATTCCTTAACTGAGTTGCCTTAGCATGTGTAGCTGTCATGTTTAGCCTAGTATCGCATGCCTACGTGTCTTAACCTTACTTGAAATTCGTTCAACATGCTTAGTTGAATTATCTGTTTCCTTGATTATTGTATTCACTTTTTAACTGTAGGATTCCTTGCCGTAAATTCGTGGTTCCATAATTTATGAGTTGTATATTTACTTTGGGACTACGAAGCGATACCTCAGGAGATCCCCCCGCTTGCATATTTACTTTGGGACTACGAGGCGATACCTCGGGAGATCCTCTTGTCTTGCATATTTACTTTGGGACTACGAGGCGGTACCTCGGGAGATCCCCCTATCTTGCATATTTACTTTGGAACTACGAGGCGATACCTCGGGAGATCCTCTTGTCTTGCATATTTACTTTGGGACTACGAGGCGGTACCTCGGGAGATCCCCCTATCTTGCATATTTACTTTGGAACTACGAGGCGATACCTCGGGAGATCCTCTTGTCTTGCATATTTACTTTGGGACTACGAGGCGGTACCTCGGGAGATCCCCCTATCTTGCATATTTACTTTGGAACTATGAGGCGATACCTCGGGAGATCCCCTATCTTGCATATTATTTTTGGGACTACGAGGCGGTACCTCAGGAGATCTCCCTATCGAGAATTTACTTTTGGGTTACGAGGTGATACCTCGGGAGTGCCCCTGTTGTTTACCTCTATTTACTGTGCTGATATTTTCTGAAACTTCTCATTGTTTAAATTCTCAGTCATTTCAAAATATTATTATATCTTCTGCCTTGCTTATCGTTTAAGCCTGTAGGGCCCTGTCCTGACCTCGTCACTACTCTACCGAGGTTAGGCTTGGCACTTACTGGGTATCGTTGTGGTGTACTCATACTACACTTCTGCACATCATTATGTGCAGATCTAGGTTCTACCCACCAGACCAGATACCAGTGAGTTGGACCGCACATGGAGATTTCAAGGTATATCTGCCAGCGTCCGCAGATCTTGGAGTTCCCCTCCATCCTTATTATGTTAGTTTCCCTTATTCTCTTTAGACTTGATGTATATAGACACTTAGTATTTTCTCTTAGAAACTTGTGACTTATTTCTACTGGGTTTTGGGAGTTGTAATTATTTAAATCGCAGTTTCTATTTATATATCATGTGTTGAGATTTGAGTTCATATTATTATTCAGTTTTTCCGCAAATTATTAGACTTACCTAGTCGTAGAGACTAGGTGCCATCACGATAACCCACAGAGAAAATTTGCGGTCGTGACTGATTTGAATTTCTGAATTGCATTGAAGAGATTGAACTACTTCTGGTTCGAATTTCTAAAATTCTACTTGAAAGATAGAAGTACTTCATATTTGATTTCAGAAGTTGCATTGAAGAGATTGAACTACTTCAAATCCGAGTGGGTACACTTTACAAAATTTTATGCAATACAGATATACTTCAATGGTGACGACTCAAAAAGTGAATATAAATGAACCCAAAAATTTAGGAATGTTGGACCGTGCTACCCTCACCAAATCTTTATAATAGAGGCATAATCAGGTCAAGACTGAGACATGGTTGACATACATATACTTGCTTTATTGGAGGTGAGGACAATGCATACAATTGCTTGCGCTATCTGTTGATAGCTAAAATCTGCCTTAGCCATTACTCATCCCTTGTTGCCATGAAAATTTTGAAACAACATATAGTATCAATTCTATACATTATTGAAACATAATTCATACCTCTTTTATCTCAAAATAAAGGCAATCAAATAATAAATTTATGTAGCATCTAGACAATGACTTCTTTTTTTATGGCTGCAAATGTACTTAATTATCCTTTGAAAAGACTCAATCATAATGTTGTACTTTGTAGCCTTTCTTAGCATTATGAGATTGGGATTATATGGGGTTTTAAAGTTCCCTTGTAATTTCTCGTACAAATATGAGAAAAGGAAAAGAGGAAGGCGTACGTGCTGCTCCCAGAAAGCAATCATTCGACAAATGTTGTTGAACTATATACTTCTAAAGCATTAGATGGTTGCTTTCTTAAGGCCTCTAGTGAATAAATTAGTGCATTAGGAATAAGCTCGTTTCATTATCAGTACGTTTGACATGTTGAGGAAAAAAGCTAATTAACTGAATTATATATACTACTTTTAATAGTATAACATTAGACAGTCCCAAGGCAGAAGTCTGCATGAGTCGTACAACTGTAGCATAAAAAAGCTCTAGTTAGGACTTGGGGGGTTCTTCATTTCACGTTTCTCTTATTTATATTTTTTTCACATAACTAAAAGTGAATATATATACAAGATCTAGCTCAGCAAAAATAGACATGGACCAATGACACTCAAACTCATAACAAAATTCAATTTAGAATTTAAAGTTAGTGAAGTGTGATCTTATTAGGGCTATGAATATAATTCAAAATTTTTAATGCAAATGTATACATAATTCGACTCGAAATTTATCCATTCAATTGAACCCATTGAACGAGATCTAAATCCATGTTTACTCTTATATTACATTTTGAACAATGATTCTTTTATCGTGGGACTACTTTTTTTCTCAATTTACCTTTATTGTTTTAATTAGTAGAGTATAGGCATTTAAGGAGAGATAAAGGGTAAATTAGATAAACCCACATATTATTTTTATTAAGAGGTATATGAAATCTTTAAAAAAGCATAGTGTTTCAGTTTCCTAGTTGCATATATGATTTATACCTTGGTGCAGTTGGGTATATTCATAGTGTTACTCATATACACTCAAATAAAGAATTGAATTTTGGTAAAATCCGTGCTCTTTCCCTCTCCTATCCTCTTATCCTGCACGCCAAACACCCAAAATCCCTTTGAAAATAAATACGCCAACAAATAACACTTCGCAAAGAATAGAGAAATATTTGGCCAAAAACAAGGATAGGGTTGAAAGCATATCTCAGCTAAAACTCCTCCTCAATTCTCTCTTCTTCTTCTCCTCTCTCCCTTTTCTGAATTGTAGAGCGAGAAACAAGCATAAACAGTGGATATATTATTGTTTCCAAGATTTAGTTCTCAAGATATTAAATAAATTCTCCAAGTGCTTCTTCCCACATGAAGAACGAAATGGTTTCCCATTTACAAAGACAAAATATACAAACCCAAAATCCAGTCTTAAATCTTGACGCCCTCTAATGCGAGGAAGATAAATTTGAGGAGGAAGATTTGGGAAGAGGGTGAAGGTTCAAGAGGGGGGTTAATTGTAATTTTTTTTTTCTTTTTTGAGGTAGTCGACTAAGTTGCGTGGGTATCTCGGTTCCAACATTGTTGGGTGCTCCAAAGGAAATACAGCGATTTATGAATTTTCGGACGACGTGGTTTGTGCTAGGGTCTGACGCAACGAGTTGTAACTTAGGATCATTGTGTACCGATAAGGGAAAGTGTTGACAAGTCAAGGAGGATTAGAAGAAATGGGTCAACTCGGTGGTGTTGGGTCAGCATATCAACAAAGGTATCTGGTCATTTTGTGTGGTAAGGCTTCACCAGCGTTCTGTGGCAATACGTTTGGGTTTGACGGCTTGCGTGACTTGGTTGAGTTGGGAAAGTTCAGTTCTGATGGCTTGGTGATGTGTGAACTGGCCTCGAAGAGTTCTTGGTAGTATCGACCACAACTTGAGCTAGATGTATGGTACTGGCATAAGGAACGTGTTGTGTGTTATAATTTTTGCTTGGATATGGTGACGAGTTCTAGACAACAAGGATAATTTCAAATGTTTAGAAGAATGCCATCATTATTTGATATCACCTAAGAAGAGTGCGCATTGCAAAAGGCACACTGTGTTTCGACTTGCGGATGCCTGACTAGTATTACAGTAATCGCCTGGTTGATCGACAAATGATATCCAGATTATTCTTTGTGGCATGAAAGTATTATAGGAGTACTTCTCGTGGGCTGATCGTATGTGAGGAATATTCCAGTTATTTGAGTTGTGTAGTTGTGATCGGATATGGAGATTCTAGTATTCTAGGGATTTAAAGACTAAGAGGGTACTCGAGGCAGACTAATTCATGGTTGCGAACGATGAAGGTATGTTAAGAGGTTGGCAACTGATGGTATGTACTATAGATATGTTATTGTGGGCTTTTCAGAGTCTATATACCTACTTCGGAAGGATTGGAATTGATTTGGAGGCTAATAGTAGGTCTAATAAGGATTTGTGTTCTAAATCGGGTCAGATTTATCTACTCAGCAAGGTTATTATAGAGGGGTATGGTATCGGTTAGGATGGATCACATTCGTGTTCTAATATGTCTCATGTGTTACTCTCCTATGCTGCGATGGGTTATGATCTGTTGGTTATCTGCACACCGACGCAGTTATATTTGGGCTTTGTAGCAAAATTCGAGTGAGATTGCTCTTGGGGTATTGAATGGTTGATTGTGCCTTGGTTATGGTCTTCCTTCTAGTATATAGTGATATCCATATCACCATAGTTATGGTCACACGCTTCGTATGTTTGATGTTGATATGCTTATGGTTGTTGATTGTGAGTATCATGGGTCGACGTATTCCAAATGGACCGGTGTCGGATTGGGTCATGCATCGCAGCGGCTTTATGCTAGGATATGATCCTTTGTGCTTATTTCGTGTGTTATGTTTTCCCTTATGTGGTGTATTGATTGCATTGTGCTTCGTGGTGGTATATGTTGAGCTGGTGGGGTGGTTTCTTAATTTCCATTCTCTTTCCATCATTGGGTATATTTTGAGTTATTGTTCATTGGTTCACAAATTACATGGTATGTGTCTCTAAGTAGGATTTGTGTGACAGGTCGGTCGAGTAGTTTGTACTAGATGAGTTAAGGTTATTGGGCCTGAAATGAGTGCCATCAGATCTGATTAAGGTATGTTTGCAAGAATTGTGCCACTAGTAGGCTTAGATTTTGGGTATGGTTCTTATCGAGCAAGAGAGCTCCACTTGTTAATTTGATGGGTGGTTATGAGTTTCTGTATGTTTCTGTCATCATTGCCAGCGTACGAAGTTTCAGAACAAGGTTTTAGTCGATATGAGGTTTGTTACCGACATCGGGCTGGTTATCGAGCAGCTATTACGGTGGAAAATTATTGCTATGAGTATTTGAGTTATGTGGTATATCATGTGATCATCTCTTGAGATATGGTTATAGATTGATACATCTTGTTCAGAGTTATACGGTGCATAGTGCAAGAATCAGGTCATATAATGAGTTTCGAATGTTGGGGATTTGGGTTTTAAGGTTTATGGACTAAGGTTGAAGTAAGGATCCTCTGTTAGGTGGTGTTGTCGGGCTTATATGAATTGGAGTAACATGGGATCACCCATGGTTATGTGTATAGTGAGGGTATATAGCGATTTAATGGATATGGAATGAGTATTGGCACGTTCGAGGACGAACGTATGTTTAAGTGGGGGAAAATGTAACGACCCGATCGGTTATTTTGAGCTTTAGTGTTCCGTTCGGTAGTTTAAGACTTTAAGTAGCTTCATATTATATATTATGACTTGTGTGCATGGTTGGTTTTGATTTTCGAGCGGTTCAGGATTGATTTGGAAGAATGATTCTCGTTTTAGAAGCTTTAAGTTGGAAGAGTTGACCATGATTTGACTTTTGGGTAAACAGACTCAAAATTGGGTTTTAATCATTCCAATAAGTTTGTATGATGATTTTGGACATGTTTACAAAGTTTGTTTAAGTTTGGGTTGTATGGTGATTGTTTTCGATTTCAACATCGATTTAAGCATAAAGGTTACCATATTGAGCAAATGGCCTTTGATTCGTGTTTCAACTAAACCATTATATCCGTATCGTAATTTTGGAACCATATCAACTGAAATAATCAAGTTTCGACATCGTATAAGGAATTTATGATCATTTTACTAAGAATTGGGTTGCTAGATTTTTCAGATTAATTATGAAATTGCCACTGAATTCGTATTTTATAATCTGCACTATTTTCAAATATTGAAATCAATATATTTCCTTCATTATAAGGTCAAATGAAGTGATTCAAAAGCCTAACTTCACTGGAATTTCATGGGGAATCCATTGGAGGCATCAAAAGTGAGTTTCAGGATCATTTGGTACAAGAAACAAGGCAAAACGACTTGGCATTTTTGGCTTTTAATGTTGTTGGAGTTTTTCTCATCTTGAAAGTTTGAGATTGGGAGAATCCAAGGATGTTCTTCAAGTTTCTTTCATGATGTAAGTACTTTCTACTCAATTTTTATTATATTCTGTAATTCCATCTTCGTTTTAGCATTTGATTGATAATTTCAAAAGAGAAATTGGGGGGGTTATCTAAACTTTCCTAAAGTGAATTTTTAAGTTTTGAACACCAATTCGGAGTCGGAATTGAGTGAAATTAGTTTGGTTGAACTCATAATTGAATGGGTTATCGGATTTTATGAGTTTTGTCGGGTTCCGAGGTGTAGGCTTGGGTTTGACGTTTTTGTTGATTTTGGTTAAATATGTAAAGATTCGACCTTTATCGATTGAGTTTACTTTCTATGGCCTTATTTGATGATTTTGAGTTGCTTTTGGCTAGTTTCGAGATGTTCGGATGATGATTTGAGCGGGATGGCACTTCTAGTGTATTGATTGGGCTTGTTTGAGATAAGTATCTTGCCTAATATTTTGTGGGGGACATTGCCCCTTAGGATTTGGGTTGATTATGCTATTTGTGTTATCTCAAAGCCGTGTATGCAAGGTGACTAGTGGGTACACAGGCTATATATGATATTTGACCGGTTAAGATTATCTAGACTCTTTCCATGCCTTTAATTGATTTATCATAACATGTTATATCTCTCATTGTTAATATACTCTTACATGATCTATTTGACGTTGTTAGCAATTGTTCTACCTGTTACTTATTATTGTGCTCTTATATGCTTTAGTTGAAGTTATTGCTTTACTTATTGTCTTGTTACCTCTTAATTGTTGAATCACTTTTAATTGAAGTTATTATTTCGTGGAATATCATCTTGTTGAGTTATTGGCGTTGAAGTTGTAATAGCTGTTATCACATTGAGGTAAAGTTGTTAATTATTGAGATACCTCTCCTTGTTGAGCATTCACATTCATTTTGTTATTGTTGAAATTCTTGTACACATTGTGGTTGATCCATGGGCTATTTACTGTGGAAATAATGGTATTGTTGACTTTGTGGCAAGTTGTGGCATATGAGCACTTGTGGTGCGAGTTGTGATTATTTTGTGAAATTGATACACATGAGGTGGTATAAATCTAGGGGATGATATGCAGAGATAAGGTGGGCTTGATACGCGTGTTGCAAGTAGGGAAACTACTTGAAGCCACACGGTGAGATAAGGTGGACTAAAACGCGTGTAGCTATTTCGGGAAAAAAGGATTTTCAAAACTAAATGTAAGACTCACGCGGTGATATAAGGAAAGATTGTGATTGAAATTGTGAAATGTGAATACGAGGCGGTTACCTCGGTTGTGATTTTCATTGTACATTCCATGTTGAAACAACTTGTTGATTTGAACGGTCATTGTTCTTCTTTCAATCATTCATCCGCATTTTAATTATGTTTGGTTATTCATTGTTATCTTGGTGTTGGAACGATTGTGATTTCTTGTGTGAGTCATGAATTCTACGTGATTTGTTGTATTGCTTTAACATGCCAATCTCTGTCTTCATTATAAATTGGTGAAATGATTATTAATGTGAATTTAATTGCGTGGAGTCACTATATCATATTCAGTTGAGTTGTGTGTAACATAATGGTTTAAATAAAAGAATTATTAACTTGCTATATTCTATGTGCTTCTTAAGATGGAACTCATTATCTCACTTGGTGCCTTATTATTCTAAATGCTTATCGCACTTTCACTATAATTGGGTTCTCAAATTATACTCATCGCCCTGTTAGATGTTTACGTTACTTAAAACTATTATCATGTTTTTTTCCCTTAACAAATTCTATTAATTTAACTTATGTTTTGCTTGTTTAAAAATGATACTTTTACTCAATTTTATTGATTTCTAAACTAAACCCATCTTATACTTTGATTCATACAAATTGTATATTATTTTACTTTATTTGATTTCTAAAATAAACTCATTATTTCATTTGACACCTTACTTTATTCAAGATTGATATTATGTTTTATGGTATTTAAATATATCTTTTATTCATCTAAATTAATATTTATCACGGTTACAAAGTAGATGGTAGCACATGGGCTTTGCCGTGCGAAGGTGATTGTTATTGTGGGCACAAAGTGCCATATGTGTAAGATTTAAAAATTGTGGTCCGTGACTTGCGGTTTATGAGATGTGGTGCCTCGGGATAATTCTTGTTGTAAGTCCATGTGTTGGGAGCAATTTGATTATTTGAGTTGTCATCCGTCTTTCCTTATTTGAGTTCATTTACATCTCATCGGTGTCTGATTATGTTATTTTTTTATTGCTCGTTTACTATTTGTTGACATTTATATTTCTATTACTTTATTATTGGTTGTAAATCAATAAGTTTTCTGCCGTTGATCTTACATTGATGTTCTTTACATTGTTAGCTTATGTATATCTTGAACATGTTTCTATGTCTAGCAGGTGTCTTGACTTGGCCTCATCACTACTCTACCGAGGTTAGGCTTGATACTTACTGGGTACCGTTGTGGTGTACTCATGCTACACTTCTGCATATTTTTGTACAGATCCAAGTATTCTGATTGTCTTATTGAGAGTTACGTCTACGCAGCGGGAGACTTCAAGGTATACCTGCTTGACGTTCGCAGGCCTCGGAGTCACCATCTTACTTTATTATGCTACTATTAAAGTGTAATTCAAAATAGTATTGTATTTAGAAAATCTAGTGTGTTTTAGTAGTGCTTATGACTCCGTACTACATGCTTTGGAAAATGTATAACTATTGGCCACTTGCGGCTGTGTATGTCATTTAATGGTTTTTGATAAATGGTTCAATTCTGTTATTAAATCAGCATGTATTAGGTTTACCTAGTCTTTGAGACTAGGTGCCATCACGAAATCCTAAGGTAGGAAATTGGGGTAGTGACAAGTTGATATCAGAGCTCTAGTTTTATAGGTGCTATGAGTCATAAATAAGTGTAGTAGAGTCTTGCGAATCGGTACAGAGACATCGGTGCTTAATCTTCGAGAGGCTACAAAACTATTAGGAACCACTCCTTTCTTTCCTTATCGTGCGATATTGATTCAGCTTGAAGTATATATCTTATATCCCTTTGCATCCACTCATATATGATGTTGCGCGCTCGGTATCAGCTAAGCTCCGACGGGTTGTAATGCTACAGATGAGCTACGGCGGGGCCATAGATGCTCGATCATTGTATTGAGGTATTGTCCAGACTTAGGACGGTAACGTGTTGGTAGATCTTCAGTTGTTTAAGTGTGGGATATAACTGGTTTGCATATCTAATTGGTGTTATACGAGCTTATGAAGGTTGTTAATGTGGATCATCAGATGTTGTACCCTATGACTCCGCGCCAAGTGGGGGAGTCCCCTATCAACAATCAGATTGCTTGGGCAAATGTCATATCACTCTTGGGTCTGAGGTATATATGCAGTGTTGAGGGGTTCCCGGGAATTATACATGACTAAGATATATGATTTTCATGGGATGGTGTTGGAAATTGCGGTATATCTCTATCATTGCTAAATCTACATTCCAATATAAGAGAGGTTAGAGAAACCTCTTCAGATTCACAGAAGGTCTCTACAGACTGGGTATCTCGGTTGCACCATTGTTGGGTGCTCCAGAGGAAATACAACAGTTTATGGGTTTTCAGACGACGTGGTTCGTGCTAGGGTTTTCCGCAACTAGCTTTGATTTAGGATCATTGTGTACCGATAAGGGAAAGTGTTGACCTGAAGACAAGTCGAGGAGTATTAGAAGAAATAGGTCAGCTCGGTGTTGTTGGGTCAGCATAGCAACAAAGGTAATTGGTCATTTTGTGTGGTAATGCATCACTAGCATTCTATGGCAATATTCTTGGGTTTGACGACTTGCTTGACTTGGTTGAGTTGGGGAAGTTCAGTTCTGATGGCTTGGTGATGCGCGGACTGGCCTCGAAGAGTTCTTGATAGTGTCGACCACAGCTTGAGCTAGATGTCTACTACTGGCATAAGGAACGTGTTGCGTGTTATGATTTTCGCCTGGATAGGGTGACGAGTTCTAGAAAACATGGACGATTTAAGATGTTTAGAAGAATACCATAATTATTTGATACCACCTAAGAAGGGTGCGCATTCCAGAAGGCGCACTGTGTTTCGACTAGCGGATGCCTGACTAGTATTACAGTAATCGCCTGGTTGATCGACTGTTGATGTCCAAATTTTGCTTTGTTGCAGGAACGAATTATAGAAGTACTTCTCGTAGGCTGACCGTATGTGGGGAATGTGTCAGTTATTTGAGTAGTGTAGTTGTGATAGGATATGGAGATTCTAGTATTCTAGGGATTAAAAGACTAGGAGTGTTCTCGAGGCAGATTAATTCATGGTTGTGAACAATGAAGGTATGTTAAGAGGTTGGCAACTGATGGTATGTACTATACATATGTTATTGTGGGAGTTTCGGAGGCTATCTACCTACTTCGGAAGGGTTGGAATTGATTTGGAGGCTAATAGTAGGTCTAATAAGGATGTGTGTTCTAAATCGGGTTAGATTTATCTACTCAACACAGTTATTGTGGATGGTTATATTAACGGTTAGGGTGGATCGCATTCGTGTTCTGATATGTCTCATGTGCTACTCTTCTATGCTGCGATGGGTTGTGATCTGTTGGTAATCTGTACACCGATGCGGTTATGTTTAGGCTTTTTATCAAAGTTCGAGCGAGATTGCTCTTGGGGTGTTGAATGGTTAATTGTGTCTTGGTTATGGTCTTCCTTCTAGTATATAGTGATATCCATCCTATAGTTATGGCCACGCGCTTGGTGTGTTTGATGTTGATGTGCTTATGGTTGTTGATTGTGAGTGTCATGGCTCGACGTATTCCAGGTGGACCGGTGTCGGATTGGGTCATGCATCGCAGCGACATTATGCTAGGATATGATCCTTTGTGCTTATTTAGCGTGTTATGTTTCCCCTTGTGTGGTGGATTGATAGCATGGCACTTCGTAGTGGTATCTCTTGAGCTGGCGAGATAGTTTCTTCATTTCCATTCTCTTTCCATCATTGGGTATCTTTGAGTTATATTCGTTGATGCACGAATTGCATGATATTTTGCTCTAAGTAGGATTTGAAGGATCTTCAGTACATTCAATCATGAAATTTGTTATCGAGGAGGGCAGTTTCACCTTGTGCTTGGTGAGAAGATAGCGGAGAAAAAAAAAGGTGTCCCTTTGAGATAGTGTGGTTTAGGAACATGTTCAGGGAAGAATGCTGGTGGCAACAATGTGGGCAAGAATACGGGTTTCAAAATTGGTGTCACTGGGTCCTAATTGGTTTGGCAGAGGATCATGCAGGGAATCACCAAGACATTATTTGGCTTGTTCAAACGACATTTCAAAATCATCAAGCCAGGAGTTTTTGAACTGTGCAGCGTAACCAAAACTTTTACACTTAAATAGGTAATCAAAGTAGAATAGTCTAGAATAATACGCTGACCTAGCACGAGTGACTCAATTTTGACAGATTTGTTGGAAAGAAGATTTGCATAGAATATGCAAACCAAATCTTCATAGACCTTTAGAGGGATTAGGGCAAAGAAATTTTCCCATCATTGAAAAGTGAAGAAGTCTTTTATCTTGCAAGTTAGGGCTACCATCTCTTCCAAATTGATGATCGTTCCATGAGCAATTGATTTACCTTTGAAGGAGACAAATTATTTCTGTTGGGAGAGTATCAATAGTTCAATTCTAACTCTAGTGCACTGTCCATGTCTATCTTTACCTTATTTGAAGTGAACACTTATGTTCCTTCTTCCATGGGTCTCTTTCCTAGTGCCTTCTCTATTCGAGCATCGCCCGAGAGGTTTTCTTGAGAAGACGAGAAACCCTCAGAGTGGTCAGAGCCAATAGTGACTGGTTCTGACGGTTGAGAAGGGGATTTATTTTGGACCCGATGATTTTGTGAGTGGAAATAGAGGGATTTTTCGAAGCTTTAGCCATTAGAGAGGTTGAATGAGGGTTGCACATAGAAGACTTTAAAGAAGAGGCAGACTTATAGAGATGGAGGGAGGAGTGAAAAGACGCTACTGAATCGACATGACTTGCGGGCAAAGAAAGGCAACAGATGTGACTGATTGATTCAGTTTCCATCTCGGTAAACCAAAAAGGAAGAAAGAAGTGCTAAAAATGGAGGCGCATAATAAATGCTGCAAGCAGTATAATGAAGTAACACAATACAATAGATGTTTACAAAAATTATTTAGACACGCAATCTTTGAGAAACACTAAAGATTCAATGCCTTATTTTGAAAAGGTAATAATGCCAAGTAAATCCCTAAGGGTTTGAAACCTGGCCTCTAGAAGAGGCTTAGTAAAAATATCAGCTAATTGATTTTCCTTGATAACAAATGATAATTCAATGTCACCCTTAAGAAAATGGTCTCTAATAAAATAATGCTTGATATCTATATGCTTTGGTCTAGAATTGTGCATGATATTTTGAAAGACAGATAGCACTAGAATTATCAGAGAAAATTTTAACAAGCTTAAACGAAAGATCATAATCACTTAGCTGGTGAGGCATCCAAAATAGTTGAGCACAACATTGTCCAATGGTAATATATTCAGCTTCAGTTATAGATAGTGCAACTGATCCCTGTTTCTTATTGTTCTAGGAAATAAGTGATTTACCAAGTAGTTGACAAGTTCCACTTGTGCTTTTCCTTTCATCTTTATCACTAACAAGATCTGCATCCGAAAAACCTTCAGGCTTAAAATTATTAAGGCGTGGATACCATAATCCATGTGATGTGATTACAATAAGATATATAATAATTCGTTTCACAGTTGTTAAATGTGATTCCTTGGGAGCTGCTTGGAACTTGGAAAATCTCCATGCACTAAACATTATGTCAGGACGACTAGCATTTAAATAAAGTAGAGATCCAATCATTCCACGATATTTTGATTTATCTACTGGTTTTCCTTCTTTATCTTTATCAAGAGATGTAGCTGGATTCATGGGAGTCCCAATTGCCCTAGCATTGCTCATTCCGAATTTTTATATTAGCTTCTTCGTGTACTTTGTCTGACATATAAAGATTCCTTCATTCGATTGATGAATTTGAAGTCCAATAAAGAAAGTCAATTCTCCCATCATGCTCATTTCAAACTCACTTTGCATGAGATGTGAGAATTCCTTGCATAAAACTGGGTTAGCACTTCCGAATATAATATCATCATTATAGATTTGAATAATGAGATTTCCTGAAGATGACCTCTTCATGAGGAGGGTAGTATCAATCTTACGTCTTGAGAATCCATGACTGACCAAAAATGAGCTTAGTCTTTCATACTAAGCTCTAAGTGCTTATTCTGGACAAGAATTTGAGTCCAAAAGGACAAAAGTATCCAATGATGGGTTTCTAACCTTTCCATATTTCATATGGAGTCTCCTTCCAAATAGGTCGAAGTAAGCACCTGTTGAGAATGTGACAAGCTGTGCTAACTGCTTCTGCCCAGAAGTGATTTGGTAAGGAATGTTCTAGTATCATGGTTCTTGCCATATCCTGCACAGTTCTATTTTTACGTTCAACCACTCTATTTTACTGTGGTGACCTTGATGCTGAAAAATTATGAGTGTATCCCTGATCATTGTAGAATTCTTTAAAAGCTCTGTTTTTAAATTCTCCACCATGATCACTTTGAATGGTTGTGATAAGATGCCCCTTTTCTCTTTCAATTCTTTTGCAGAAAATCTCAAATATTTTCAATGCTTCATCTTTATGAGATAAGAAAATCACCCATGTAAAACGTAAGTAGTCATCAACAATAACAAAAGAATATTATTTTCCTCCAATGCTGGCAGTTCTAGTGGGTCCAAACAAGTCCATGTGAAGCAATTGTAAAGGTTTAGTAGTGGACACAATGTCCTTGGTTTTGAAAGAGTTTCTAGTTTGTTTACCAATCTGACATGCATCACATACATAATTTCTAGAAATATTGAGCCTGGGAAGATCAATAACTAAATCATGCTTGGAGAGTTTTTCAATTAGATGCATGTTTACATGACCAAGTTTTTTATGCCAAAGCCATGGATCATCAGATATGGATGCTAAACAAATATGACTATCTAAATTTTTAATGCCATCAAGAATGTAGACATTTTCATACCTTTTCCCAGGAAGAATGATTTTACCTGCCTCATCTTCAATAGAACATCATGTTTTCCTGAATTTAACTTCGTACCCCGAATCACACAGTTGACTTATACTTGGGAGATTGTAGTTGAGTTTATCTACAAGATATACCTCTGTAATGTCGCAATTAGTGTTGAATGGAACTGTCTTGATACCATCTTTCCTCTTGAATCATCTCCAAATTTGACATTGCCTCCATTTATATTGCTGACTTCTTTGAACAAAATGTTTTCGCCCGTCATGTGACTGGAACACGCACTATCTAAATATCATTTTCCATTGCGACTCTTTCTGTGGTGTTCCTGCAAAATAGAATTATCACCTAATTTTAGGTATCCAATCTTTCTTGGGTCCTTGTTGGTTAGTTCTACTGGAATCAAGGTTGTTTTTGGTTTTTTCAAATCCATCCTAAAATATTAGATTTACTAAATCTACAAAAGGAGTATTTATGTCCAACTTTGTTATAGTAATGACACACAAGGGTTGATCCAGTTTTTGATCTACCACTTATGTTAGTACTTGTGGATTCAGTCTAACCAGTTCTTTTCTAGTTGACTTGTAAGTCGCTTAGTTAGACTTGACAGAACTGTGACTGGTGGACTTCGCTTGCCATTAAGTTGCATTTGCAATTCCTGAACCTCATATTGAAGTACATCTCTTTCGATTTCACAGACTTCCTTAATTTCCCAATCCTTTTTTTCCCTATTGAGTCTCCTTAATTCATTCGACATTTTTTGAGACTCCTTCAGGGTAAGGTCAATAATATCATGCAGTTCATTATATCTATAATAGTCATAGGGTCTTACCTCGCTTGTTTTACCTCGTGCCATGAAACAGTTTTTAGTGTCTTCTTTGCATTCATCATCTGATGCATCTTCAGTCCATCAACCAGAGTATTTGTTCATGTCATTTTCCAAAATTGTCATGAAATACATATTTGTTATTTCTTCATGTTCTGAACTATCTTCATCACTCCGGCTTTCGAAGGATTTGTTTTTATTGAAACCTATGGTGATTTTCCTCTTATGTTCTGGGCATTCAGCTTGAACATAGCCATACCTTCCACATTCAAAGCATTTTCCATCATTCTTGTCTTGTTCATTATATTGCCTGGTTTGTCTGGATGACATCCTTCCTTTCTTTGGGTTTCTGTATATTCTCGTCAAATCATTCATGTTTCTTTACACCATGGAAATTTCTTATTCAAGAGCTTATGGAACATCAACCTCATTTTCAGGACCTTCAGTTGTAGTTTTGAAAGTAACCATTAGCTTCTTTTCTTCCTAACGAGTTTTCTTGAGATGAGTTTTCTCAAATGCTATAAGATCTCCTCGTACTTCATTATATGAAAGTTTATCTAGATCTTGAAATTCAAGATCAACTAAGGCTTTCAGATCGCCAATAATTTTACTGAATCGGGAAAACATCTCCTCAATGGATTCTCCTTCTTTCATCTGGAAGAGTTCATAATCGTGAACCAACAGATTTATCCGGGTTTCTTTCACTTTGCTGGTTCCTTCATAGGTAACTTACAGTTTGTCCCACATTTCCTTGGCGGTATTACAGCTTGAAATTTTCTCGTACTCTTATCCACTAATGGAATTATAAATCAAGTTTCGTGCCTTAGAATTGACTTGAACAACATCCATTCTCTCGTATGTGTATTCATCTATATCCTCAGGCTCAATGGGTGGTTGAGCTGCTGCTAGTAGTGGATAATTTCCCTTTTTGATAATGCGCCATACTTTGACATCATAGGACTTTGCATAAATTTCCATTCATAATTTTCAGTGACAAAAGTGTTATCCATGGAAATATAGTGGCCTGACTTGCGACATTCCCTATTGAAAGAGTGCTCCAATAGTTATTTGATTTACCATGATCTTTACTCACAAGCTGTTAAGCAAAATTGTGAGACATGCTCCGATACTAATTGAAAGTGCAAGAGAGGGGGTGAATTGTAATTTTCTTTTCTTTTTTGAGGTAGTCGACTAACTTACGTTTTAGTCGACTGGCTTTTGATATGAGATGTAAACTGAATACAGGAAATAAAATGCAGAAAATAAATGGCACAAAATGTTTTTACATTGGTTCGGATTCAGAATGAATCCTACGTCCAGTCCCCTTGGGTTGCAATAGTATTTTCTTCAAGTATGAAGTAGCTTAGTACAGATGGGTTGATGTTATTATACACCAACAACTTTGTCACTTTGATCTTTTCCTCTATGCTTGATACAATTGTCACGACCCAAAATCACACCCATTGTGATGACGCCTAACTTAATACTAGGCAAATCGATAAACTCAATAAATCAAAATTCTTTTAAGTTTGGAAACATAATATTTTAAATTCAATATAAAAATCTCACAAATACTGATATAAAAATACTCCCAAAACTCGGTGTCTCTGAGTACATGAGCATCTAAATAATAACATAGTCTGACTGATACAAACACTATCTGGAAATGTAGAACATTACAAATAACTGAAAGAAAAGAGAGTCAAGGTCTGCGGACGCCAAGAAGCTACCTCGATAGGCTCCAACAGATGAAACTCTGAAATCTAGCAACCACCGTATCCGGAAGTACCTGGATCTACACACGAGGTGCAAAGTATAGTATGAGTACAACCAACTCAATAAGTAACAAGACTAACCTTTGGGCTGAAAGTAGTGACAGGCTCCACAAGTACAGTCCAATATACAAATAATAATACAAAAATCTAGGTATGTTCTCAAGTTCAACATTTAAACTCAATACAAGTAAAATAGATAAATTTTGCATGATATAAGGAATATGACATCTCTATATGTACATGCCAAAATATATGTTGTATGTGATGTACCACAATGGAAACCTCGTGTACTCACACTCTC
>AWOL01S0013302.1:3292-67533 GCA_000715115.1 Nicotiana otophora | reverse complement strand
TATATATATATATATATATATATCAACTTACATTCAGTCACTAAGTGTTGTACAAGGCCAATCTAGCCTAGGGAATTCCATCCCCAAATGTAAATAAATAAGGCATCCCAGCCTAGGGAACTCCATCCCAAATATATATAAATAAGGCAACTCTATGCCTAGGAAACTCCATCCCAAATATAATGAAATAAGGCAACTCCATGCCTAGAGAACTCCATCATAAATATAAAGAAATAAGGCAACTCCATGCCTAGGGAACTCCATCCAGAATATAAAGAAATAGGGCAACTCCATGCCCAGGGAACTCTATCCCGAATATAAAGAAATTGCGCTCACTGTGGGGAGTGCAGACTCCGGAGGGGCTCTTTTAGCCCAAGCGCTATAATAAGCCATATCGAGGCATAAATAAATAAAACATGCTGCGGCATGCAGCCTGATCCCATAAATATCACTCAAAATCTCCAGTCTCTCCGGTTCTAAATGACATGAAAATCAACCCGACATGGTGATATGATGTGTCAATGAATGGCAATAGAGACTGAGATATGATGTGCAAATAATGGATATGACTGAGTACACAATTACAATTTAAACAAATAATTCAACAGCAACACGGCTCATTTAGGTCCCAAACATATCGGCACGTAGCCTAAACATGATCTTTAATACGAGTCTCAGCTCAATTTCTCCAACACGTGGAGGATACGTGCATAATGACATGATTCTTTGATTATAAAACTCTACGGAATTTACTTAAGTCACAATTTCTATGGTGTACGCCCAAATGCCCGTCACCTAGCATGTGCATCACCTCCAAACAATTCACATAACACGTAATTCAGGGATTCATACCCTGATAACCAAGTTTAGAAGTGTTACTTACCTTAAACCGTGCAAGTTCTTTATTCCAATATGCCTTTGCCTCGCGAATCGACCTCTGAACGCCTCGAATCTAGTTACAATTAATTCGATACAGTCAACACAAATTATAGGAATCAATTCCATATGTAAACTCTAATTTTCCAACAAAATCTGAAATTCAACTAAAAAATTGTCAGTGGGGGCCATATTTCGGAACCCGACAAAAGTTATAAAATATGAACGCCCATTCAACCACGAGTCCAACTATACCAAATTTACTAAATTCCAACATCAACTCGACCTTCAAATCCTCAAATCTTATTGTCAAATTCCTAGACCCAAATCCTCAAATTGCACCTTAAAAAGACATAATCTAGTCGAAATACTTAATGATAATTCAATATTATTGACTAACAATGATCACAAGTGACTTACCTTAAGTGTTTCCATGAATTCTCTCTGAACAATCGCCTCAACCCGTGTTGGAAAGGTCCAAAAACGACAAAATCCTGCAACCCCTCTGATTTTATTCTATCCAGGGATTTTCGCATTTGCGGCTCACTTAGCCGCATCTGCGGTCATGCTTTTGCGGTTACGTTTATTCTTCTGCGACAAACCTTCGCTTCTGCGAACAAGACTCCGCTTCTGCGGTCCAGTCCTTCCTTAGCCTTAGCCGCATATATGACCATTTTGTCGCTTCTGCGGTCGCGCTTCTATGAGGTTTCGTCCACTTCAGCGGACCTCACACTTCTGCGATGCCAGGCTTGCTTCTGCGGGCTCGCACCTGCGTGATAATATCCGCAAGTGCGGTTGCATCAGTAGGCACAAATTCTCAGCTTTGTTCTAAGTCCAAATTTGATCTATTAACCATCTGAAACTCATCCAAGGACATCAACCAAATATACCAATAAGTCCCAAAATATCATATAAACTTAGTCGAGGCCTCAAATCAAATCAAACAATGCTAAAAGCACGAATCATATCCTAATTCAAGCTTAATGAAACTAAGAAATTCCATCTTCTAAATTTGATGCTGAAACCTATCGAATCAAGTCTGATTAACCTCAAATTTGGCACACAAGTCATAAATGACATAACAGAACTATTCAAATTTTCAGAATCGGATTCCGACCCCGATATTAAAAAGTCAATCTCCCGGTCAAACTTCCCAACTTTAAATTCCTATTTTTGCCATTTCAAGTCTAATTCAACTACAGACTTCCAAATAATTTTTCGGACATACTCCTAAGTCTAAAATCACCATACGGAGCTATTGGAATCATCAGAACTTTATTTCGGAGTCCTTTGTATATAAGTCGACATCCGGCCAACTATCTCAACTTAAGCTTTAAATCTTGGAACTAAGTGTTCCAATTCATTCTAAAACCTCCTCGACAAGTCACATATTTATAATTGAACACATGATAAGCAGTAAATGAGAACATGACTGTAATACTCAAAATGACCGATTGGGTCGTTACAACAATGCCTTACCGGTATTCTTTTTCTCTCTTTATTCTCTTCCTAGTTACACAATAAATCTATAGCAGACTACAGTGCTTGTTTGAAGTGGAATAAAGTGATTGATATTGGTTCGATCAAAATATATCCCTCATTTGTATCTTCTGTAGAATATATAAAGAGTTTCTCTCCATTTTTCATGACGTGATAGTGTAATGGTTGAAAGGCAACCCAAGGGAGTTGATTCTCAGAATCAATCAAGATGATTTTCTTCCAAGAATAGAATGGGCCTTCTTTTCGTTGCATCCTTGATTTCCTTTTCCTTGCAAGCCGTTGAGAAGAATATTTTCTGTTATGCATGATAGACTATTCTCTGTAGATCTTTTATAGAGATTGATTGATCTTCTGGACTGATTGATTGATGCCTTCCGTAAATAGCTGAATCAAATATTTGTTTTTCCATAAAGCTCGCAGTCACATCAAATATACTCCGTGATTCTTGCCTTTGGATGTCGAGTATCATCGCCCACTATAATTTCACTGTTTTAACTGCTATTTTAGCTATTAATTATTTTGATAGGTTTATTTCTGGAGTGGTTTTAAAAATGATAAGTCGTGGATGTGTCAGCTTGCTGCTGTTTCTTGTCTTTCTATTGCTGTCAAAGTAGAGGAAATCCAAATGCCCCTTCTGTTAGACCTTCAAGTATGTTGCTATGTTTAGCATATATAATGTTGGTGTTTGTAGAAATGTATTAATGAAGCGAAATAGATATTGAGAATTGACATTAATTGATCCCACATAGTTTAGGATTGAGACTTGGTAGTAGTAGTTGCTTTGTAGTATTAATGATGGTTATGTTTTGTTGATTAGGTAGCAAATGCAAAGTATGTATTTGAGGCAAAGACTATTCAGAGAATGGAACGTTTGGTGTTGTCCTGTCATGACCCAAAATCCAAACCGTCGTGATAGCACCTAACCCAACCCGCTAGGTAAGCCAATTAACTACAAAATACTATATAATAGTACTGATGCAAGTCAAAGATGAAATAACTAAATTTATGAAACTTCCCAATGATTGGTAGTACAAATTATGAGCTTCTAAGATATAGAGTTTACAAAGCTGGTTTGAAATAAAATACACCATCTATTTGAAATATAAATTAACAGATCTGAAATACTAAAGCTACCAAGATCAAGAGGCTGCTATGACTGCAGTGCAGGTACATCTTCAGATCCAGCACCTGCCGTACGCATCAACATCAGTATCCAACATCTCCACGAAAGATGTAGAAGTATAATATGAGTACCACCGACCCCATGTACTCAATAATTAACAAATCTAACCTTAGGTTGAAAGTAGTGAGGAGTTGGGAGAAGGGTCAGAGTCCAACTCTAATAACTAGCAACAGTTCATAACAGTATAATAAAGATGGTACAAGAAATAACTTAGCTCGTTCATAGTTACGGAGAAATAGGCATGCTGCCACGACCCAAAATCCAACTAGTCGTGATGGCACCTAACACAACCCGCTAGGTAAGCCAACTTTCAATTATCCAATTCTAACAATAATTATTAAAGCAATTTAAGTGACTAAAGATCTTAATCTTATACAATTCCTAAGAACTGATAGTACAAATTATAAGCTTCTAAGAATAGAGTATACAAAGCGAAAATGAAATAAATACATAGTCTGTTTGAATAATATATAAACAAAGCTTTTATAAATCTAAGGCTACCCTGAACAAGAGGCAGCTACAACAGGAACGCAGCTACATCTTCAAGTCCCGCAACCATCGAGCACAGCAACAACAACAGCAAACATCTACACGCAATGTGCAGAAGTATAGTATCAGTACAACCGACTCCATGTACTGAGTAAGTAACAAACCTAGCCGTAGGTTGAAAGTAGTGATGAGCTTCTACCAAGGTCGGGTCCATAACTAATAGTCCACAACATTCCATAACAACATAAAGCAAATATTACCAGAAGTAACTCAGAGATAAAATGTCCATCCAAATCATGATTTCAAAAAAATAATAATAGTTCTTCCTTTCAAATACATCAGTGAAAACCCAAATCGTTTGCCGAAGTTGCCAAAAATATGAATAGTTTGAAAACAATAATTTATCCCAAAATATTTTCAATAATAAATAAGATGTTTCACTTTCCTTCCGGATAACCCGTGTACAATAAATGCACCACTATGCCCATCTGTAAAAAAATGTGTGAGAAATTATGAATGATGTGATGTTGTACAACATGAGAAAAAATATATTTATATGCCTGTATGTCATGTGTTCATGCCAATGCGATGCAACTTAGTGATAAAATCATAAACAGCCCCTCGGGCAGAACATCACTCATATACAGCCCCTCGGGCAAACCTC
This sequence comes from Nicotiana otophora, assembly GCA_000715115.1. Taxonomy (NCBI): domain Eukaryota; kingdom Viridiplantae; phylum Streptophyta; class Magnoliopsida; order Solanales; family Solanaceae; genus Nicotiana; species Nicotiana otophora. The sequence continues at coordinate 62,821 of AWOL01S0013302.1, read as the reverse complement.
ACAGTCACTCATGCCTCTCTGGCATACCTGACAGTCACTCATGCAACTCTGGCATACCTCACAATCACTCATACCACTCGGGCATACCTCACAATCACTCATGCCACTCGGGCATACCTCACAATCACTCATGCCCTCCGGGCACACCTCGGCACTCGGAACTCGCACTCAGTAGGTACCTGCACTCACTGGGGGCGTACAGACTCCGGAGGAGCTCCTTGAGCCCAAGCGCTATAATCTGCACGGACAACGCACGTACTATAATCATAAAATATATAAAGACTGCTGCAGGCGGGTAGCCCCGATCCACAATCATCCTCACAATCAGGCCCTCGACCTCACTCAGTCATCAATCTCTCCAGTCTCTCGTGCTCACAATGTCATGAAAATAGCCCAAAAATGATTATATGATGTATCAATAAATAACAACAGAGACTGAGATATGATATGCAATTAAATGAATATGACTGAGTATGTATTTTTAATTTAAACAAATAATTCACAACAATATGGCCTATGTGAGTCCCAATAATACTGGCACATAGTCTCAGCATGATTTTTAATATGCTTTTCAGCTCAATTTCTTTAACTCATAAAATCGCATGGAAAATGCCAAGATCATTTAACCACAAAATTCCACAGAAATAATTTTGTCACAGTTTCTATAGTGCACGCCCACACGCCCGTCACCTAGCATGTGCGTCACCTCCCAACAATTCACGAAATATATATATTCAGGATCCATACCCTCAACTCCAAGATTATAAGAGTTACTTACCTCAAACAAGCCGAATCCAATGTCGAGCAAGCTAAATAATGCTCCAGAAATCCTATTATGTGCGTATCAACTCCCGAACGGCTCGAATCTACCACAATTAATTTGTTTTGGTCCACACAATTTATAGGAATTAATTTCATATCAAAATGCTAATAATTTCCACAAAATCCGAAATTGCGCCCCAAAAATTACCCGTGGGGCCAACATCTCAAAATCCGACGAAACTCACAAAATACGACAACCCATCCAATTACAAGTTCAACCATACTAATTTCACTCAAATCCGACTCCAAATCAGTATTCAAACTTGAAAATTTTGTTTTGTGACATTATAGAAATTTTCTTCTATTTCTCTTGAAGATTCAATAATCTTACACCAAAAATGAAGATTAATTCATGGAATATAATCACAAGGGAGTTAAGAACACTTACCCCATAGTTGTGTGGAAAACATCCTCTCCAAAATTGCCCAACCCGAGCTCCAAAATCCAAAAAATGTGTGAACATATCGAACCCTCAAATTTAAGGTTCTACCTCAACGATTTCCGCATCTGTGGACAAAGGGTCGCAACTGCGACCTTCGCTTCTGCGGGAAAAATCTCGCTTCTGCGAGAACAGCTTGGCCAGCCATAGTTGCTTCTGCGATGCCATGGACCGCACCTGCGGTCGCGCTTCTGCGCGCGTTGGGCCGCTCATGCGCAAGCGCTTCTGCGCCCTTGCTTCCGCTTCTGCGATGCCTTCCCAGCCAGCACTCCGTCGCTTCTGCGACTGATTCTGTGCACATGCGGCTTCGCACCTGCGATCAAAACTTTGCAGGTGCGATCACACCAGTAGGCAGCAGATCCAACATTTCCTTAAGTCCTAATTTGATCCGTTATCCATCCGAAACTCACCTGATCGCAGTGACTACTCCAAAACCAACCACATACTAGTATTAAACCCATATCGAACCAAACCTCATCCCAAAACCTTCGTACACTGTTGATAATAAAAGAAACACGTGAAATTTCATGACCACTCACCAGATCAACAAGTCACGGAGCTCTCTTGCCCCAACCAGAACCATAATCGCTTTCTGAGACGACTTTCAATATTATACTCCCGAATATACCGAAATTGAACCTGATAGTACCTATTTCAGGTCCAATGACCTTATATTACTAAACATAACTGTTACACAGACATGCCGCACCAATATAACTCAAAGCCATAACCCGTGTCATCCGTGCACCCATACGCAACAATTCAAATGTACCCAGTCATGAAAAGGAAATGATTCAAATGAGAGAACTGCCCTGCCAAATTAACAAGTATCGCCACAACGAAATGCTAAAAATTCATCACACACCGTAGACCATCACCCGATCCTAACACAAGGTTCATACCTCAACATAACTCCACTGCAGTGCGTGACCCCATCCAAATGCTGGTTCATAATATATACCTCGAGCTACCCCACTCAAAATCAATAACCACAGAGAGGAAAATGACAAAAATGCCATACAAAACCTGAAAGAACATAACCATTACGCAATCGATCATGCAATACCCAAATACTCATCACACTCAAATTCTGCTATAAAGTTCAAATAGAACCACACCATCTGTGCACATAACCAATGAATCACAACTCCTTGTAGCATAAAGGAGTAACTCACAGATCATTTCAGAACACGAATAAGTTCAACATCAACCGAATGACACATCCCTCAATAATAGCAGTATGGAACCAACCATTCCGACTCGGTGTAGAATACACATCTTAATTGGGCCTACATATGGACCCCCAAATCAACTCGGATTACCCACAAATAGATAAAAATCCCTCCGAAAATCCATATGACTGAATCATAACACATTTTATCATCTGGCTAGCTCCGGCCAGAACTTCACAGTCCACAACCATGAAGCAACTGCTCCTGAGAACTCCCAATCTCCAAATCAACAGAACACGCGAATCACCATATTTGATTCCATCTCTACCTCCCGAATGCCTAACAGTTCTCTCATACACGATCATCCCACGAAAAATACTTTAAAAGTTGTTCCATGCCACTTGGCAAAATTTGAATATCAGCAGTCGATCAACCAGAAAACTACTGCAATACATATGAGATATCCATAATTCAAAACATAGTGCGCCTTCTAAAACGTACACTCTACTCATGCAATAACAAATAGTTATAGCATTCATCTAAACATCAAAAATTGTTCATGCCCTTTAAGAATTTATGACCCTCTTTTCAAAGCTAAACCATGACCTTGCACACGCCAACCTTAGTCTCACACAACACACCTCATCTATCATGCCATCATTTGCAAAATACGAGAACCTCATAACCATTCTGAGTCACAAGTAAAATACATATATGATTAGCCAGAAGCCTTACATTTGATTCCATCCGGTATAAAATCACAATACTCAACATGCTCCTCAGGCCGATAGGAAAATACCCATCTCAAAACGTGGTAGAAAACCTCGATAATGCTTTGGAATCCATTTACACATAATCATTCCATCAGGGTTGAATCTCTCTAAATCAACTAAGTCACGCATGTCGCCAAGCCCAGGTGTATTTCCACAACGAACCTGTAGAAAACTCCCACATCATAAGCACCCAAAGAACCGATCATGTCCATTACTATACTGATCCAACCTACTGCCCGTTTGTCTTATTTTCTCCGAGTTTCTTCCAAATCTGTTTTCAGATTAATACTTCTCCTTTCTAAAATGCTACGATCTTTAGCCACAACTCACTTTACAAATCTAGCATAGAACCACAACGCCATACGGTCCTTAAGCAATTGTATTCTTCTTAAGCACCTCTATAAATACCACAACTGTAACACTCACTTTGCAAATAACTTATGTGAATTTAAAGTTGTTCTTCTTATCTTTCTTATACAAAAATGTAGAATCCATAGTCATACAGAATTTTCGTAAGTCCAGGCACCATCAAACACAAATCTCGGATTTTATCTATACACAAGTCCGAAAACATTCTCAATTACTATATATAATTCTCAAACCCACTAGAATTTTCTCGGGAGTCACCGCCCAAATGAGCCAAAAGACACATGCCCCATTAGCACCACAACACTCAAAGAAGTAACTCTACTTTAATACCACATATCAAATTCATACTCCGTGCGCACTACATCATTCACCAATAATAACTCACTCATCCCACGAATTTCATATACTCATTCGTGCTATATAATCCTTAACTAGGAATTTCCTTATTCGAGTCATCCTCGATTTCAACTTCTGCAAGTCATAACCAACCCACAAGTATGCCTCAGACCAAAATTAAAATTTAACACCTAACCATGAAATCAAATTGTCAATAGCAGACTCCCCCACTTAGCTCAAAGCCATAGATTAAAACATTCCATAACTCACAATACCAATACTATCTTACTGCCATAATGCTACTGTTAGTCCAACAAAACTTCTTCCAAAGTTCATACAACGCCAACCATAAAAATACCCCAATCATCCGCTAAGCTCGTATGTATCCTCTTAACACACAAGTCAACTTTCTCAACTAAATTCAGATTCAAATATCCACCCATACACCTCGTCGGCAAAAAAGAAACTCTCTACTCACATCATAAGAAATACACCTACGTAGATTACTCCGCAAGGGATAACCCACCTTCTTAACCTTAAATTAGTATCTTGTTATACCCTTTAGCAGTCATAATTTCTACGCAATCACTTAGTCTATCTGAGTCCAAACTCATTAACTAGACATGAGAGTTTGGTTTGTCTCAAAATTTAACAATGTGAAAGATCCTTCAAAACATTCATTACTCGAGACTGTTCTTCATATCAAATCGAAAATCAAGCACCCAATGGCCTTTCGTTTACATTTCAAGGAAACACTTCTCGTCATATTCCAATCGTCTTAACATATTTTGCGGTTACGTCATACTCATCACACCACCATTACATCGCTCGTCGAGCCATAAATTCCACGGTAGGGTCATTAACGGACATATAAGTCCAATTGTACGAGTTACAACGGAAGCTACAAAGCTTAAGCTGCAGTCTAAACCTGGCCTCAAGTCCTCCAGACTGGCCCATCACCAAAACATAGAATACTTATCTCGAACTTCATTCATAGAATCATAAGTCGGCGATGCACAGCTGATACCGAGCGCTCATGTGCGCATACGAATACGTGGAAGGAATTCAAAGAGTTATGTCTCAAGATGAATCAATCCTGCACGATAAAGAAAGAAAGATGGGAAGTATATGTCCTAAATGCCCTGTCGCCTCTTGAAGATAAGTATGGACGTCATGATACCTATCCACAAGACTCTACTAGACACTTGCTCATGACTTGTAGAACCTATGAACCTAGAGCTCTGATACCACCTTGTCACATCCCAAAATCTAACTAGTCGCGATGGCACCTAACCCAACTCGCTAGGTAAGCCAACTTTTAATTATCCAATTCCAATAATAATTATTAAAGAAATTTAAGTGAATAAAGATCTTAATCTTATACAATTCCCAAGAAATGGTAGTACAAATCATGAGCTTTTAAGAATAGAGAATACAAAGAGAAAATAAAATAAATACATAGTCTGTTTGAATAATACATAAACAGAGCTTTTATAAATCTAAGGCTACCCTGAACAAGAAGCAGCTACAACAGGAATGCAGGTACATCTTCAAGTCCCGCAACCATTGAGCACAGCAACAACAACAACCAATATCTGCACGCAATGTGTAGAAGTATAGTATCAGTACAACCGACCCCATGTACTGAGTAAGTAACAAACCTAGCCGTAGGTTAAAAGTAGAGACGATCTTCTACCAAGGTCGGGTCCATAACCAATAGTCCACAATAGTTCATAACAATATAAAGAAAATATTACCAGAAGTAACTCAGAGATAAATATTCATTCAAATCATGATTTCAAAAAAACAATAATAGTTCTTCAATTCAAATACATCAGTGAAAACCCAAATCGTTTACCGAAGTTTCCAAAAATATGAATAGTTTGAAAATAATAATTTCTCCCAAAAGCTTTTCAATAATAAATAAGATGTTTTATTTTCCTTTCGGATAACCCGTGTAAAACAAATGTACCACTATGCCCATCTGTAAAGAAATGTGTGAGAAATCATGAATGATGTGATGTTGTACAGCATGAGGAAAAATACATCTCTAAGCATGTATGTCAGGTGTGCATTCTAAAGCGATGCAACTCAGTGATAAAATCATAAACAACCCCTCGGGCAAACCTCACAGTCACTCATGCCTCTCGGGCATACCTCACACTCATGTCACTCGAGCATACCTCATAATCCCTCATGCCACTCGGGCATATCTCACAATCACTCATGCCTCCCTGTCACTTAGCACTCGGCACTTGCACTCAGTAGGTACCTGCGCTCAATGGGGGTGTGTACAGACTCCGGAGGGGCTCCTTGAGCCCAAGCACTACAATCTGCACGGACAACTCACGTGATGCACGGACAACTCATGTGCTATAATCATAAAGTATATAAAGCATGATGCAGGCGGGCAGTCCCGATCCATAATAATCCTCATAATTAGGGCCTCGGCCTCACTCAGTCATCAATCTCTCTAGTCTCTCGGGCTCACAATATCATGAAAATATCCCAAAAATGATGATATGATGTATCAATAAATAACAACAGAGACTGAGATATGATATGCAATGAAATGAATATGACTGAGTATGAATTTATAATTTAAAACAAATAATTCATAGCAATATGACCTTTGTGGGTCCTAATAATGGTGGCACATAGTCTCAACATGATTTTTAATATGCTTTTTAGCTCAACTTCTTTAACTCATAAAACCGCATGAAAAATGCATTATTTAACCACAAAATTCCACAGAAATAATTATGTCACAGTTTCTATGGTGCACGCCCACACGCCCGTCATCTAGCATGTGTGTCACATCCCAATAATTTCCGAAATACATATATTCAAGGTTCATACCCTCAACTCCAAGATTAGAAGAGTTACTTACCTCGAACAAGCCGAATCCAATGTCGAGCAAGCTAAACAATGCTCCAGAAATCCCATTATGCGCGTATCAACTCCCGAACAGCTCGAATCTACCACAATTAATTTTCTTCAGTCCACATAATTTATAAAAATTAATTCCATATCAAAATGCTAATAATTTCCACAAAATCCGAAATTACGCCCCAAAAATCACCCGTGGGGCTCACATCTCGAAATCCGACAAAACTCATAATATACGACAACCCATCCAATTACAAGTTCAACCATACTAATTTCACTCAAATCTGACTCCAAATCGGTATTCAAACTTGAATTTTGTTTTGTGACATTATAGAAATTTCCTTTTATTTCTCTTGAAGATTCAATAATCTTACACCACAAATGAATATTAATTCATGTAATATAATCAGAAGGGAGTTAAGAACACTTACCCTAAGTTGAGTGGAAACTTTCCTCTCCAAAATCGCCCAACCCGAGCTCCAAAATCCGAAAAATAGGTGAAAATGTCAAACCCTCGAATTTAAGGTTCTGCCCTAGCGATTTCCGCATGTGCGGACAAGGGGTCGCATCTGCGACCTTAGCTTCTGTGGGAAAAATATCGCTTCTGCAAGAACAGCTTGGCCAGCCATAATCGCTTCTGCGATGCCAAGGACCGCACCTGCGGTCGCGCGTTGGGCCGCTCCTGCGCAAGCGCCTCTACGCCCTTGCTTCCGCTTCTATGATGCCTTCCCAGCCAGTACTCCCTTGCTTCTGTAACTGATTTCGTGCACATGCGGCTTCGCTCCTGTGATCAAAACTTTGCAGGTGCGATCACACCAGTAGGTAACAGATCCAGCATTTCCTTAACTCTAAATTTTATCCGTTAATCATCTGAAACTCACCCGAGCCCCTCGGGACCCCGTCTGAACATACCAGTATGTCTCATAACATAACACGGACCAATTCAAGGCCTCAAAACCCACATAAGAACATTGAAATGACGAATCACACCTAAATTCGAAATCATTGAACTTTGAAACTTCAAATTCTATATGTTGTGCCGAAACACATCAAATCACGTCTTATTGACCTCAAATTTTGCACACAAGTCACATTTCACATTACAGACCTATTCAAATTTCCATAATCGGCTTCTGACCTAAATATAAAAAAGTCAACCACCCGGTCAACTTCCCAAAAATTTCATCTTTCGGCATTTCAAGCCTAATTCCACTACAGACCTCTAAATAATTTTTCGGACATGCTCCTAAGTCCAAAACCACCGTACAGAGCTATTGGAATCATCAAAACTCCATTCTGGGGTCGTTTACACATAAGTCGACATCCGGTCACTATTTTAACTTAAGCTTTAAACCTTGGAACTAAGTGTTCCAATTCACTTCAAAACCTTACCGGACCCGAACAATTACCCCGACAAGTGACACAACAACTATAAATTATAATTTGAGCAAAAAATGAGGAACCAGGATTGTAATACTCAAAATGACTGGCCGAGTCGTTACAGTAATTTGTAGCTCGTTAAATAGTTGGGTGACCATATGATGATTTTATTATGACCGCAGGAAGTATTCGGATGGTAGGGATGTAAAAAGGGACTATTGGGTATTTGATTTCTATCTCGATTTGACATAGAGTTTCGAGTTATGAATGTGTTGAAGAATCTTTTACGTGGTGTAATTGTGGAATAAATTGAATTTTCGTGCCTTGTTGATGAGTTCAAACTCATGAAGGTTAAATGATTACGTAGGAGTTGTGGCAGTAAAAGGGGTATAGAAATATGCCAGTTTAAGGCTAAACATGCGGGTTATCACCTGCGGAATACACTACAGAGGTGTGATATTTATAATATTATGTGGAGAATCTTCTTTTCTACCAGTAGGGCAGATGTATTGGTGTTTGAATTTGAATTGGTCAAGAAAGTTGACCTGACCGTCACGAGAATGAAGGCGAGCTTAGTAGAAGATTTGAGGTACCATATAGGTTATGATGCACGAGCTTGGGAAGAATTTAGTTAAATCTCACTACGGTGTTATGGCAGTAATTGATTATGGGTATTGTGAGTTATAGAATATCTTGATCTATGGCTTTGATCCAAGTGGGGGAGTCTACTATTGACAATTCGATTTCATAGTTATAGGTTAAATTAAGTTTTGGTCCAAGATATACTTGTGGAGCAGTTATGACTACAGAGGCTGAGATCGAGGATGACTCGAGTAAGAAAATTTCCCGAATACGGGATATAATGCACTTACGAAAATATGTAAAAAATAAAATAAAAACAAAAAATAAAAAGTCATGGAATGAGTGAGTTGTTATTTGTGAAAGAGGTAGTGCGCACGAAGTATGAATTTAATTGGTCGTGTTAAGGCAATGTTACTTCTTTGAGTGTTGATTGTGCTAAAGGAGCACATGTCTTTCGGCATGTTTGGGCGGAGCAAATTATATTTGAGCAAAGCGGATGACTCTCGAGAGGGTTCTAATGGACTCAAAATGTATATGTGGCAATTGATTGTATATCACTAGAATCGATCACTTACATTGGATGGTATCAGGACGTGCAGTAATTCTGTTTGACTATGGATTCTACATTTCGGTATAAGAAAGGGAAGAGGAACAATTTTAATTTGCATAAGGTATTTTCAGAGTGAGTGTTACAGTTAGGGTATCTATGAAGGTGCTTAAGAAGAATACAACGGCTTATGGGCCTTAGGGCGGTGTAGTATTATGTTAGGATGTTTTGTAGCGAGCTTTGGGTAAAGTAGTAGTGTTTTGACAAGGAGAAATGGCAACTTGAGGATAATCCATAAGAAACTCGGAGAAACTAGTACAAAGGGGTAGCATGCTGGATCAATATGGTAATGGTATTCTCGGTTCTTTTGGTTCTTATGATGAGGTCAGTCTTTACGGGTGTTTTGTGGCAATACTCTCGGATTTGGCAACATGTGTGTCTCGATCGAGTTAGAGGAATTCAGTTCTGATAGCTTGGTTATGTGCAAATGGATTTCAAAGTGTTCATGATGGTTTATACCATAGTTTGAACCAGATATTTTCTACCGGTGTGGGGAACGTGTTGTGTATTGTGATTTTCCCCTGTAAAGAAGCAAGATAGAGGTTTCTAACTAATATGGTATGTAATTGGCCGGTGACTCAGATTTATAATGAGATTCTCATGCCTTTCACATGATAGAAGTGGCGTGTTGTGCCAGATTCAGATTTACATGTACATGGTAGAAGTTCATTATTGAAAGGAGAATCATGAATTTTGGACAGAATGGTCAGTTTTAGATATTTAGATGAACGTTATAACTTCTCGATAATCCCTGAGAAGGGTGCGCATTTCAAAAGGTGCATTGTGTTTCGACATACGGACGTTCATTGGTACTGTAGTACTCACTTGGTTGATAGACTGCTGACATTCAAATTATTGCTATGTGGAACGGAAGAATTATGAAAGTATTCCTCATGGGAAGATCGTGAATGGAAGATGTGTTAGTCATTATAGTGTTGGAGGTTGGATAAGTTATGGTGATTCATGTATTTGATGAATTTGGAGACTGGAGTTCTCAAAAGTATATTGTTTCGGGTTGCGGCCTGTTTGAGGTGAGCATTTTATTTTAACTCAGTGGAGGCACTAGTTACGTTAATTATTTGTGATACCTGCGCGCTATAAGTGTACATATATGTGAGGTTTGAGACAATGTGCGAGCATCAGTGCAAGTATTCATACTCGAAAGAATGCTTAGGCTATGATATGCCTAGAGTTGACTGTTAAGCGTAAAGTTATAACATTTCTCGTGTTCGTACCTTTGTTGAAAACTATCTGGTCTACATTTGAGGTTACAAAGAGGCTAATTCCCCTGAATAAATGGGGTAGTTACTATTTCTGTATTAAATTGCCGATTTGAAGTGTGATAGGAGACTTTGCACATGCTTACACTATGACGTATTATTTATACTAGTCCAGGAGCATGAGAATCTTATTTCATTATCATATACAAATGTGATTGTTTAATTGCTCTTGTATGATATGCTGGGACTGAAGGCATGTGACCATGCCGGCTGATTCATATTATTGGCACGTGAGTCGTCCATGCCATGTGTGGAAATTTTATTTCTATGATAATTTATCTGATTCATTAATTTCCTTCCTCTACAATTATGCACATGCGCCTATGGTTATCCTCTTTATGAAATTTGAGGTGTTGGTTGTAACATTGCAGTTGTAGTGGTGCTTGTTGAACTTGCAATACAATTCTCTTCCTTGAGACATCTCCCATATTGGGGTATACAGATTGCACAGTTATGGCTTGGGTTATATTGATGTGGTGTGTTTGTTGGATAGTTGTGTTTAATAATATAAGTTGTGTTTAATAATATAAGGTCATTGGACCTAGAATGGGTACTATCAGGCTTGATTATGGTATATTCAAGAGGATTATGGTTCTGGTTGAGGCGAGAGAGCTCCATGACTTATCGATCTGATAAGATGTTATGAATTGTTAATTGTTTCTTTCATCATTTGCAGTGTACGAAGGTTTTGGAATGAGGTTATGTTGAATGCAGGGTTTTATACTAGTACTTGGTTGGTTTGAATAGTTATTGTGATCAGAAATGGTGCTACGAGTATGTGAGTTGTGTAGTAGGTTATGCGATTATATCTGGGGTTATGGTTATGGCTTGGTACATCGTGTTCAAACTCATACAGCGTGCAGATGTGAGATTCAGGTCTTGAAAAGAAATTTTGAATGTTGGAAATTGAAATCCAAAGTTTCTGGGCTAAGGTTAAATTAATGATTTTCAGTTATATTGTGTTTTCAGGCCTATACAATTTATATAGAATAGGGTGACGTGAGATCACCCTGGGTACATGCGTGATAAGATGGAATAGTGATTTGGTGGCTTGGAAACAACTCTTGGCACGTTCGAGGATGAACGTATGTTTAAGTGGGGGAGAATGTAACGACCCGGCTGGTCATTTTTAGTATTATGACCTCGTTCCCCAATTTACTGTTCAATTTATGCCTTACAATTGATGTATGACTTATCGGGTTAGTTAGTTCGGGTTTGAAAGGAATTCAGAATGAAATGAGACACTTAATCTCATTATTGAAAATTTAAGTTAGAAAAGTTGATCGGATGTGGACCTATATGTAAAAGACCTCGGATTTGAATTCTGATAATTCCAACAGCTCCGTATGGTGATTTTGGACTTAGGAGCATGTCCGGAAATTTATTTGGAGGTCCGTAGTGGAATTAGGCTTGAAATGCCGGAAGTTGAACTTTTGGGAAGTTTGACCGGGGGTTGACTTTTTGATATCGGAGTCGAAATCTATTTCTGAAAATGGAATAGCTTCATTATGTCATTTATGACTTGTGTGCAAGATTTGAGGTCAATCAGACTTGATTCGATAGGTTTCGGCATCGAATGTAGAAGTTGAAAATTTCATAAGACTAAAGTTTCAAGTGAGTTCACATAAGACCTAACTTCAAATGAGTATAACACTCATGATACGAGGTTTTATCTGCTATATTACCTATCAAATGAAAGAAAATTGAGTCTAGTTTCTAACACTTCAAACCGTTCGTCGTTTGGACATTCCTACAAGAAGTTATGACAAAATTACCAAAGGCTGGAAAATTGTGATTCTGCGGTCAGATGTGCGACCGCAGAATCATTAAGCGATCGCATAATGACACATTGTGCGACCGCAAAATGGTCGCCGACATGCCCGGTGCAGCCCAGTTTTCGGCAGTAATTTTGCAGTCCATTGTGCGACCCGCATACCCATCGTGCGGTCCATTGTGCGACCGCATACCTGTTTTCGGAGGGGTAATTTTCCTATTTTCATAACCCGACCTCATTTTGATATATAGGTTTTGGGATTCATTTTGGAGCAAAAATCTGACATTTTAGAGAGAAGAGAGAGTGTTCTAGAAAGAGGAAGAAGCTCAAGTTCTTTGTTCATCAAGATCTTCTTCAAGCTTTGAAATCCAACAAGGAAATATCACAAGATCTTCACTCAAGAGGTAAGGTTCTAACCCCTAGTCTTCAATTTCAAGTTTGGGTAAAGATGGGTAATTAAGAGTATGCTTCTTGGGTGTAATAGTGTCATTTATACATATCAATAAGGTTTATGGAAATATTTTTGAGTTCAAATGGGTATAGATTGGGTTGAAAATGGTAGAAATCTTCAAAGATTTTAATTGTAGATTTGAGGGTCGAGTTGATATCGGAATTTGGCAAAATTTATATGGTTGGACTCGTGGTTGGATGAGCGTTAATATTTTATAACTTTTGTCAGGTTCCGAGACATGGGCCCCATAGGCGATATTTGGGGCGTAATTTCGGATTTTGTGAAAACTATTAGTATTTTGATATGGAATTAATTCCTATAAAATTTTGTGGGCTGAATAAAATTAATTATGACTAAATTTGAGCCATTCAGAAGTTGATACGCACAGAATGGGATTTCTGGATCATTGTTTAGCTTGCTCGACATTGGATTTGGTTTGTTCGAGATAAGTAACAGTTTTAAAGTTGGTCCTGAGAGTATGAAACCCCAGAATTTTGTATCATGTGATTATTTTGGAGGTGACGCACATGCTAGGTGACGGGAGTGTGGGCGTGCACGGAGGGGATTGTGACTTGGTCCGTCCCAGAAAACTGTAAAGTTGAATAATTTATTGTTAGCTATATGCTCTCTATGTGTTGATAAATTTTGACTGAAAAATCATGCTTAGGCTATGTGATAGTACTGTTGTGTTCCACAGAGGTCGCGTAGTTGTTGAATTGCCTGCTAAATGCTATATGTACTCAGTCTCAGTTTTTACTTGTACATTTTGTCTCAGTCTCAATTATTATTATTGATACATCATATCATTGTTGTTTGGGTTGATTATATGATTGTTGAGAGCTCTAGAGACTGGAGAGCTTTATGACTGAGTGAGGCAGAACGCCTGATTGTGAGATATTATACTATAGCACGTGAGTTGGCCGTGCAGATCCTTATATTATACTATAGCACGTGAATTGGCCGTGCAGATCCTTATATTATACTATAGCACGTGAGTTGGATGTGCAACACATGAGTTGGCCGTACGGATCCTTATATTATACTATAGCACATGAGTTGGTCATGCAGCACGTGAGTTGGCCGTGTGGATCCATATATTTATATTATGGCACGTGAGTTGTCTGTGCAGATTATAGCGCTTGGGTTGTATGAGCCCCTCCGGAGTCTGTACACCCCCAGTGAGCGCGGGTACTCATTGAGTGCGAGTGTTGAGGGCTGGGAGCCCAGTGAGTGATTGTTGTCCTGAGAGGATGTACTTGTTTTTCATTGGTTGATGCACTTAGTTACTATCTGTTATTGTGGTGAAATTTCTGAAAGATTCTATATCCGGATTATATGAACTTGAATTGTATAAAAAATGATTTGACTTAAACTGTTGGATTTGAAAGCATGTCTATTTTTTGCTGGAATTACTGAAAATGAATTATAATTGTATAGCTCGTCACTATCTTCAGTTTCTTATTTATTATTGTTACTTCCTGAGTTGATTGTACTCATACTACACCCTGCACTTCGTGTGCAAATTCAGGTGTTCTCGTACATAGCAGGTGCTGATTCTTCCGTACAACTGATTTTCTGGAGATTCTGAGGTAGCTGCGTGTTTCGCATACCTTACATCTCCTTCCTTATCTCCTTATTTACTGTATTCGGTCTCAGACTATTATAGACCATATTTTCCAAACTTGCATTTATATTAGATGCTCATGTACTCAGTGACACCAGGTTTTGAGAGTGTTATATTTGAAATTTTGAGATTTCTTCCGCTGAATTTAATTATTTTGTTTTCAAATTAAAAGATATGGTATTTTATTGAGATTTTCGGCTTGCCTAGTATTGAGATAGGCGTCATCACGACATGTGAGATTTTTGGGTCGTGACACAAGCTTCTAGGATATTATTCTCTATGTCTCTATACATGCGAGTCTAAAGCAAATAAGGAAGACAATATAGTAAGATAGAAGGGGGCTCCGGAGTCTGCGGTCGCTGGCAGATATGCTTCGAAGTCTCCTCGTACAACTAGTTTAGTGATGCCTGATCTGATAAGGTGTACCTCGATCTGCACAAAAAGATGTGCAGAAGCATAGTATGAGTACACCACAGCGGTACCCAGTAAGTGCCAAGTCTAACCTCGGTAGAGTAGTGACGAGGTCAGGTCAGGCCCTACTGAAAAATAATAATAAATGGCATGGTAAAATATTTCACAATATAATAAAATAAAATAATAATGGAAATGAATCAAGTAGTAGATCACCATTTAATTACACAAATAATGGCAAATAATACGCCGTGGGACAAAACAAAATTTCTTTTCAACTTTAAAAAATATCTACGGCCATAAATCAACATCAACAAGGGCACTCTCGAGGTACCGCCTCGTAGTCCTAAATCATAAATAAATTCACAATATCTCATTTTCTTATCTCACCGCGGGAGCCTTCACAATTTATTTTTAAAGAAAATATTTTTTCCGAAATAGCATCCCGCGTTTTAGCCTTCCTTATCACACCGCATGACTTCTAGTAGTTTCCCCTGCTATCCATGCGTATCAAGTCATCCTTATCTCACCGCATGCATTTCAATACCCAGACCTTATACCACCGCATGCGTATCAATATCACAATATATCATAATTTGCACCTCAAGTGCTCAAATAATTTAACTTGCCAAAATAATTCAACAACAATATTTTTCCACAATAAAGAGCTCACGGCTCATGCCAAAATAAATCGTCAGTAATATTTTTCCACAATAAAAAACTCACGGCTCCATCACAATGAGTACAAAAATCTTACAAAAATATTCAGGAATAAATAATTCAGCAAACTAATATTTCAAAGTCTTTATTACGTTGCTTCAATACCAAATTTATAAATGTCAAATACTTTATATTAATAATATTTAATTTAAAGAAAATCAACTTAAATTAATGCATAGAATAAAAGAAATCAAGTTCCAACTAAACGGGTAAAACAATTAGTAGGAAAAAGGTCAAGCAAATTTAAAGTATATAAATCAAATCAATGATGGAGAATATAACAAGATTTAATAATTTAATTAATATGCAACAGTGATCTATACAATTTAAAAACATAATCCTTCACATTTAGCCCGTATACACACTCGTCACCTCATGTACACGACTTTCATCACATTACAATTAATACCAATCCTAGGAGAAATTTCCCCCACACAAGGTTAGACAAGTCACTTACCTCAACTTGCTCCAATTTAATCAAGTAATATGCTTTTTCCTCGATTTTCGACTCCGATCGACTCGTATCTAGTCATAAGTAATTCGATACAGTCAAATAAAATTATAGGAATCAATTTCATAAGAAAATACTATATTTTTCAATAAAATCCGAAATTAGTTCAAAAATCGCTCGTGGGGCCCATATCTCGGAATCTAGCAAAACTTACAAAATCCGATAATTCATTTAATTACGAGTCCAACCATACAAGTTTCACTCAAATCCGACTCTGAATCGACACAGAAATCTCAAAAATTCATTTTTATGAGATTTTTTATGAGATTTCTAAAATCTTCCCAAATTTCCATCTCAATATACTAATTAAATGGTAAAAACAATGATATATTCATGTATATTGACCAAATCCGAGTTAGAATCACTTACCCAAAAAATCCGATCATTGCCCTCGATTAGGGGTGTTCATAAAACCCCGAAAAATCGAACCAAACTGACCAAAAACACCGATACTTTTTAGGTTTGGTTTGGTTTTGGTTTTGAATTTTAAAAACCGATCAAATTTGATTTGGTTTTGGTTTTAATGAAAAAATAACCGAAAAAACCCGAACCAAACCGACTATAGAAGTAGGTATTTAAATTTATTATTACACCTATATATATGTATATTTTTATATAAAGTTTCTAAAATTTTATGGTACATATTAGTCCTTTATATTTTTAGTCTAGTTTTTTGCTATTATAATAATCTAATTCTTTGCCTTTACATTATAATTTGATTGGTAGTTTTCTTTTGCTAAATACAAGAATTTATTTCATGTTAAAAATAATCGATTTTTAATTAAGTACTTAAATTATTCATCACTAGTTGATTCAATTATCATCAATATATCTTGGTAAATGACAGATTTCTCAAAGATCAATTGGTTTGATAGTGTTACGTTGAAAATGTAATCTCCGGAATATGTGTTTGGTAGTGTATGTCTCATATTTAAGGAAAAAACCGATAAATAATCGGAAAAAAAAACCCGACCAAAACCAAATCGATAAAAAACCGACTTAATTGGTTTGGTTTGGTTTTAATATTTGAAGAACCGACTTAGTTGGTTTGGTTTCTTTTTAGGAAAAAATCGAACCATGAACACCCACACCCTCGATCATGGACCTCGGTCATGGCCTTCGATCATGGTCCTCGACCCTAAGGCTCGATCACAGCCATCGATTCTGGCTATCGATCATGGATCCGATCTTTATGGCCTTCGATCACTGGCCTCGGTTATAGCCCTCGATCCTGGGCCTTCGATCAGTGGCCTTCGAGCTTGCCTTCGATCATGGCCCTCGAGCCTTGCCTTCGATCATGGCCCTCGAGCCTTGCCTTCGATCATGGTTCTCGAGCCTGCATTCGATTATGGCTCTCGAGCCTTGCCTTCGATCCCCGGCTCGATTTCTGGCTTAGATATTTGGGCTCGACTTCTAGGCTCGATTGCTCAACAGAAGAAAATTTGCAGTAGCTGTTTAAGTCCAACGTTTGATCCGTTAACCAACCGAAACTCACCCGAAGCCCTCGGGACCTCAACCAAATACACCAACAAGTCCTAAAACATCAAACATACTTATTTGAAACCTCAAATCATATCAAACAACGCTAAACTCACAAATCACACCCCAATTCAAGCTTAATAAAACTTAAGAATTTCCAACTTCTAAATTCGATGTCGAAACCTATCAAATCAAGTCCGATTGACCTCAAATTTTGCACACAAGTCATAAATGACATAACAGAGCTGTGAAAATTTTCAGAACTGGATTCCGACCCCGATATCAAAAAGCCAATTCCCCGGTCAAACTTCCAAACTTAAATTCTTATTTTAGTCATTTCAAGCCTAATTTCCCTACAGACTTCCAAGTAAAATTTCGATCACGTTCCTAAGTTCAAAATCACCATACGGAGCTGTTGGAATCATCAAAATTCTATTCTGTGATCGTTTGCACATAATTCGACATCCGATAACTATTAGAACTTAAACTTTTAATTTTTTATCAAAATTCCATATCTCAGGCTAGAGACCTCGAAATGTGATTCTGGGCATACGTCTAAGTCTCAAATCACGATACGGACCTACTGAAACTGTCATAATACTGATCCGAGTCCGTTTGCTGAAAATGTTGACCAAAGTCAACTTAGTTGAGTTTTAAAGTTCTAATTCACATTTTAATCCATTTTCATATAAAAACTTTTCGGAAAATTTTGCGGACTGCGCACGCAAGTCGAGTAATGATAAATAGTGTTTTTTGAGGTCTTAGAGCATAAAATTAATTATTAACTTTAAAGATGATATTTTTGGGTCATCATAATGATAATGGCTTCCGCTTCAGGTATGTTTTCTATATCGATTATATGTAAGATTATCATGTTCAAGATTTTAATATAAATTTAATTTTATGTTTAAATCCGGTTGATAATTGTTGTAGCAATATTAAAGTTGTTGTCCACGTCCAGGGGCGACACAAGAAGATTGGTGGCCTAAAGCCAATTTTTAATTTGGGGACTTTCGGAAGGAAATATTTTTAATCATAACATCGATGATTCATTGCGATGTTCCTACATAGAACAACACAATTTAGCGCAATTGTCACACAATAACTCACTTAAACCAACAAAATATAGGGCGAGTAATGTGCTAAAAGTATAGAATTTTGGCCCAACATCAGTTGTTAATAGTTTCTTTTATAAATAATTTAGTCTCTCCTAAGATATTGTTGATCTTAGATAATAGAACCAAATTCATATAGATACCTCACTAACGATGTCACTCGTAAAATTTAAATAATGAAAAGTTTTATATTCGCGACAAGGGTTTAGGAGGAGTGATTCTCTTTCTGCAGTTTTTCCTCAAATGGTTACATCACTACTAAATTAAAAGTTATTTTGACTTTTTATAAAATATTTTATTTTTTATTTTAACATACCCAATATATTTAGACCCTACCCTAAAGATTGTTGTGAGATGTATTTGATCCAACTTACCTTAATTAAATATATTGGGTTCGAGTTCTGCAGTTAAAAAAAATCCTGTTAAAACGTGTTCTCTCTTTTACTAAGCCTTACGTGGTACGAATCTAAATTAGTCGGGGTCTCAGTACAAATACGAGTAGAAAAACAAAAGAAAAATTTGAGGCCCTCAAAATTTGGGGGCCTAAAGCCTTTGCTTTAGTGGCTTGACCCTTGGGCCGCCTCTGTCCACGATAAGTATGAACAAGCGCGAAGACTAACGCAAGGCAATTCCTGAAGAGAATAATTTGTATATACTAAAACTATAGAGAAGTTTTTCGCAATCATTGTATTTTAACATGTTGTAACAAATATCATATTTTATCTTTTAGGTTACTAATATCACTTCCGGTACGATTACCTATAATTATATTTTAAACAAAACAACTACATCTACATAATTGGTGTATATAAGTTAAACTTGACCGGAAAGAACTTTGTAAGCAATAGGGCGTGCCTTGCACCTTGCTGTGAGTGGCTCATCTTTTGCCATAGTGAGACCATTCCCTTCAGCTAAATCCATTTTCTCTTGGCTAACCCTTTGCCATTCGAAACACTGAATTAGAGTTCCTAAAGCTAAGCCAACCACACGTTGAGCAAGTCCAGCGCCTGGGCATGCTCTTCTTCCTATTCCAAATGGCATTAATTTCCATGGTTTCAATTCCATACCTTCAAATCGCTCTGGTTTGAAGCTTTCCGGGTCATCCCAAACTAACGGATCCCTATGGATAGCCCATGCATTCACCAATAGAATTGTACTACGTGGAATGTCAAAGCCCCCACCTTGGCATCGTCAGATGATTCGTGGGGCACTAGCACTGGTGTTGCTGGAAATAGTCGGAGCGTCTCCGAAATGATACTTTGAAGATATTTCAGTTTGGGTAAATCTGCTTCATCCACCAAATGATCGTCACCTACATGGTTGTCTAGTTCACTTCTGGCCTTATTTAACACCTCCGGATGGTTGAACAAAAGCGACATTGCCCATTCTATTGTTACTGCCGATGTGTCCGCCCCCCACTTAGTATGACCTGCACTAATGAAATATTATTAAATACTCATTTCATCCTACATGAAGCTGTTTGACTTGACATAGAATAAAAATTCAGAATATATGTAAAGTTCAAAAAAAATCTTTTAAAATAAGTAATGGTGAGAGTTCCACATGTCTTTACATTCACTACTAGAAATTCGTTAAACACCGACCAAAAAAACCGACCAAAGTTGGTCGGTTATGGCCAATTACCGGCCAAAACGCGACCATTTATGTGTGGACGGTATTTTGACGGTCGGAAAGGCATACCGACCAAAGTTGGTCGGTTAATTAAATTCAAAAAACAAAAATATTACAAAAAGACCGACCAAAGTTGGTCGGTTTTTTAATTATGTAATCAAAAGATTCACCATCTGGGAATCGAACCGGGGTCTGTATTGTGGCAGGATGCTACCACTAGACCATTATTGCATTTTGTTTTAAGACTGTCTTTTATTCGATTTATACTCTTTAATTATATTTTCGCACGAAAATAACCGACCAAAGTTGGTTGGTTTTATTAAAAAATAAAATTACCTACCAAAGTTGGTCGGTTTTTTAAAATGACCGGCCGAATTAACCGACCAATTTAGGTCGGTTTTTTTTAATATTAATTTTTATTTATTTTAATTGAAAAACCGACCAAAGTTGGTCGGTTTCTTGAAAAATAAATTTTGCGGGACTCAAAAATAGTTTTTCGCATTTTTGTGCCAAAGAAAACCGACCAAAGTTGGTCGGTTTCGTAAAAAAAAAATTAAAAAAAAATATTTGGGAAAACCGACCAACTTTGGTCGGTTTTTTGGCCGGTTGTTTGACCGACCAAAGTTGGTCGGTCGACCTTGGTCGGTTTTTGCCGAATTTCTAGTAGTGATTTCTCTTTTCTCACACAAGACAACACTTTTAGGACTCGTTTGGTATGCTGGATATATAACAGATAATTAATTTTGGAATTAAATTTAAGATGAGTTTATCTCACGCTTGATTGTGATAAAATTACAGTATACACTACAAAAAACCAGAATTATTGCGACAGTTAGATAATGGCGGTTCACCAAAACCGTCGCAATATATATCATAATACGGCGGCATTCCAGACGCCATTAGGGAATATGTTAAAACGACGTTTTTTTTTAAATTACGGCGGTTCAAAACCGCCACTAATTACAACAGTTTTTAATAATTATTTTTCTTCTACATATTTAATACTCCCTTTGTTTCAATTTATGTGAACTTGTTTGACTAGACACGAAGTTTAAGAAAAAATAAAGACTTTTGAAATTTGTGGTCCTAAACAAGTTAAAAACGGGCCTAGAATATTTATGTGGTTATAAAATCTTCTAATTAAAAATAGAATTATAAGTTTAAGTAAAATATTTATAAATTTACAAATGGATCATTCATTCTTTTTGGAAGGTAACAAAAGTAAATACGTTCAACTAAACTGAAATAGGAGTATTAAAACATCTTTTTAATTCATTCTCTCAAAGACTCAAACGACGGTCTTCTCTCTCTCTACGCCTTCTGTCTCTCTTTCTCTCTCAAAACGACGATTCCCCCAAATCGTTTAGGGTTCAAGACCAAAAGTGCCGTTGATTTCACTGATAAATGTAAGGAGATCAGATTCCAAATCGTTTAGGGTTCAAGACCAAAAGTGCCGTTGATTTCACTGATAAATGTAAGGAGATCAGATTCCAAATCGTTTAGGGTTCAAGACCAAAAGTTCCGTTGATTTCACTGATAAATGTTAGGAGATCAGATTCGAACTCGTTTAAGGTAATGTGTTTGATTTAGCTTTCGATTTTGCTGATTTAGCCATTGAATTCATTGATTTTAGGCGTGCATGTGTGTGTATTGGACGAAGATCAGTTTAAATCACTGATTTAAGCTGTCGATTCACTGCTTAAGCCGTCAATTTCATCGTTTGGCAGTCAATTTTATTGATTCGGACGTCAATTTCACTGGTTTAGTTGCCAATTTCTGCTAATGGTTTTATTTCTTGTTTCTAGTAGTTTTTAATCTGTATTTTTGTTATTTTCTGTTCGATTGGTTTGATATTAAGAGTGTAGTCAAATACATGCTCTTAATTTTGATATCTGTAGTTGTTGATATTTTAGCTACTGATCTAATGGTTTTAATTCTTTTTTCTTTTATTTTTGTGTCAAGTTTTGTTACTTTTCTGTTCAATTAAGTTTGTGTTTGTTTAAATTTTGACATCGAGTTATTGATAATTTAGATAAACATGAAAAGTCAAAGATAATTTAGATATTGAAGTTATATATGCACCTTCATGAAAAGCCAGTATA
This sequence comes from Nicotiana otophora, assembly GCA_000715115.1. Taxonomy (NCBI): domain Eukaryota; kingdom Viridiplantae; phylum Streptophyta; class Magnoliopsida; order Solanales; family Solanaceae; genus Nicotiana; species Nicotiana otophora. The sequence continues at coordinate 40,353 of AWOL01S0013302.1, read as the reverse complement.
TGCTGACTTTTGAACTAAGTCATGAATCATGACAGAGAAGTTAGTGAGAAAACTAGATCAATCTGATTTCTTAAAGTTGAACTTTAACTCACCAAACTTTATAGCACTTGGTGTTAATATATAAGGCATGCCTTGCACCTTTCTATTACAATGATCATTTCCAAATCAGAAAATGCTACACTAATCTACATCCTTCCCAATATCACTCTTACCAATTTACGAGCACCTTGACTATTCCACTAGGTACTTGTCATCTTCCACTTTCCAAGAGTAGTTTTTCCTATTTCTTTTGCTTTAGTTTTCTTGTTATCCTGATGCTGTTAGTACTATTGTGATGTTATCTTATGTCTTCTTTTCTAGCCATGCCAATTGATAAATCTTGAATTAGCAAATCACGAAATACACTTGAATATGCGGATGGGCTTAGAAAATTTCTGGATTTTGCTTTTGATTATGGGTCTATTGATGGGCGTGTAAATAAGTGTCCGTTTCCGAAATGTGGTTTTAACAAGTGGCAAAGAAGAAATGTAGTTGAAGAACACCTGACTTGTAAGCCTTTTCCAAAAAATTAGTTATATAACTAATCCCGGAACTATAATTTTTTTTTAATTCCTATAGGATCCCGGATAACTAATTCCGGATTAATAAACCATGGGAAAACTAATTTTCCAATAAAACGGCCCCTTAATTAATTAGTATATCAAAAAAGGGGGCCTAATTAATGATTCATATCTTGAAGTGTAAATAATCATCCTAAGATTTAAGTAATTTCTAAAAAGAGGCAATTGTCATTGTTTTGTGGATATAGACTAAAAAAGAAGGTGTAATATATAGTGTTTATTTTTATAAATTGTCGATAAACCACTATGTCAAAACCAATAAATTATCATGGCTTAATATATCTTGATTTGTGAGCATAAGAAAATAAGAAAAGTAAAATATTTGATCGATTAGAAATTACTATTCTTGATAGGATTAAACACCTAAATATAACAACGAGAATCTTTAGAATAGCCTTCTCAAATGTTACAACACAAGGAAGTATCATATATCATTAGACAACTTTTTTATGGAAAACATATAGTTTAGGTTTGGTACTTCGGTTGTTTTGGGACATTTAATAGGGTGTACTCGACATCCAAAAAAGAACTACGCGAAAACGTCCCTTTTCAGAAATATTATATTCCATACCTATTCAATAAAAAATATTTACAAAATATCCAACATGGTATGTATTTTGTATATATTTGGGGTTTTACAATTCACATTTTGCAAATTATTATGGTATACAATACAAAAACTATTGTATATACAGTATACTAGAAAGATATACAAAATATGAATTGTCTACCCTGAAGGTATACAAAGTGCAAAACTACTACACTACAACTTTTTAAGGGCAAAATTTAAAAATGCTACGGCCAGAGGCAGACCTATTAGGTGCGAGTTTGGCCGAACTCAATCACTACTTTTGCTTAAATACTTTATTTGTATTAGGAATTCATTAGATATGTATAAATATTTAATTGTGAACCTAGTGACTAAGACGAGTCATGATTTCATAGAAAATTCAAAACCCATAAACTTTAAACTTGGTTCCGCCTTTGACTACGGACTATATTAAGCTACCTGAGTAATCATGAAAAGACCCCGTTTTTCTTGACAACCCCCGCCTGAGTGGGTATATATTTGTGAATATTTGCGGTCAATTTACACGTAAGATGAAACAAATAATAAAGGGAACATATATAAATGCTAAGGGCGATGAAGGAGTGAAGAAAGCTTACCATTATAGTTCCTTTGATGATTTCGTCGGTGTAGTATTCTGGTTGTGATTCTTGCAAAGAAAGAAAATGATCAATCATTGTATTTTGGTTCTCCGCGCAACGGTATTCATCAATAATTAAACTTTGCAAGAATTCATCCATTTTGCGGCCGAGCTGCTTGACGATATTCTTCTTAGTACGCTTATAAATCCAACAAAATGGTACAGGCAAAAAATCATCTACATTTTGCACCCCCATTGCTAAAGAACTCCTCTATAAGCTCATGAAAATATGTTGCCTCCCTATTACTTAAGTAATGGTTTCCAGCTACCATTCTCATGGTGATGTTAAAGGATAATTCAGAAAACTTGAACTTAAGTTCAACAGACGTGGCACCAAAATCCTTGCAACTTAGAAACAACTTGTGCACAAGAAGCTTAACTTCATGTTGTCGAATGGATTGAGAGTTGTAGAGACGGCTAGAGGAGAAGATTTCGAGTGTACAAATAAGGCGAAGGTTGCGCCAGTGATCGCCATAAGAGGAATCAATGATTGTAGTGCAGTTATATCCTCCAACCATTAAAGGAGGGCGGTTGGCAAACACGATATCATTTTTAGTGAAGTATTCCTCCACCGCGCGGATGGAGATGACACACACCACAACGAGACGCTTGCTTAATTGTAGAGAGAAAATAGGACCGCATTTTTCAGAAAGATTTCCAAGAGTGCGATGCATATGTTGTTTCAAAATATAGAGATGTCCTATTATAGGAAGTTTAAGTCCTGGGCTTGGTGGGAAGTTTTACTATTGTCCTCTTGAGGACACAAGTTTGAAGACTAGAAAAAGTAGGGAAATAGACACCGATGCAAACAACCAAGCTGCTTCCATTCTTTCAAGGAACTTATCTCAAGTTAGGGTATGATTTGCCGTCGAGAAAGACATGAAATCAAGTTATTCCACCCCAAGTGACAAGACAACCAATAATTAAGTGAATGACGGAAGCCAAATAATTATCACAATTTGCCAACTGGAATTGTGCTATTTGGAGTAACATGCTTTAAATATATGTGTATATATAAAATTAAGAACCATGCCTCAAATTACAGATAATTGGAGACATGTATCGAACGTGGCCTTTTTACGTACATATACATTCGATTGGGTCCCTGTACAATAGTGATTGTGGTCATGCATGATGGCATGTGTGTTACTACAGATTAACTAAGGACAAAATGGATGTATTCAAGTGTTATAAGAAGATAAAATGAGGGGAAAATGTAGTCAAATTAATTGGTAATTAAATCCAACAAGGGTTACGTCTCGTAGAGGATTGAGCCGGGGGTGTAATTTATTTATTACTATTTTGTTCTTATCAGATCATCCAACGATCTGAAATGACCAAAGTGATTACAACTTTTACCATTTGTCAGCCCTAGCGTAGAGAGAGGCGCAATAATATCAATGGACCAAGCGGTTGTTCGTGATGCCATTTCAACTTTGTAGAATGTTGCGACCAAACACACTCACGCAAGTATACATGGTCGTCAAGTAATAGAGTAGTGAGTAGAGTATCGTTCCCACAAAAACGTATGATTAACTTTTGACTGATTCAAACTCAAACAACTTATCGATTCAAGAGATTAAGTGACTAATTTACTACCGAAAAAACTATCAAGCAATGAAATAACTAGAGATCAACCACAACACTTAAGCAATTTCGGATAACAATCAATAAGGGAGGATATTCCAGGGTCACAGGCTAGCTAACAATCATGTTGCGTTCTTGGCTTAAAATGACTAATTGATTTATCTAGATTGTTGATTGACAGGGTTGATATTACTCATAAGAATCTGTCGAGTTCTTATTCGCCTATTCAAGCTAACTTAATGCATATATGTCTATGGAATTAAGATTAACAAAAATGCATTTACACTTTCTGTATTTCAACCAAGTAAGACAATTAGGTATATTTCTTTTCTAATTGCGAATCTGTTCCCCGATGCCCGGGTTCAAGAACCTGCTCTATTTAATTCTATGTGCAATCTAGAATTCTCACTTTCGAATTCAACTCTAGATTCGTAGATAGTATTAAAACAGAATTAAATAAACAGCCCAATATGATAAAATCAAACTCGTCAATTTAAACTTCAAACATCAACATTCATGTAGCACTCATGACCCCAGAGCAATAAGGTATTTTAGCCACTCATGTTCATATAATCATAAAAATAATGTTTTCAAACTTAAAATCAATGAATACTAGAGGAACGATGGAAAAATTGATCAAATCCGTGCTCCCGAGTGTTTCGTACTTTTATTTTTCTCTCAATGTCACGTCCCCCTCTCAAAATAGGTTTAGGTTGGCTTTTATATGAGTTGGGGACGTCTTGGGGTCGAAATAACCGAGTCCTAGTCGAAATAAGACATGTTCACGTTTTGAGCGTCCAGGGCTGCGTGGGGCGCTGGCCCTGGCACTTATCTTCCCAAGTTTCTGTTTTGTGCGCCACAGGCACCGGCCCACACTGCCTGTGGCCCTCAAATGTGCACTTTTGCATTTTCTTCCCGTTTTCGCTCCAATTCACGCACTTTTATTCCAAATCGCATCCGAATGATTCCTACACATAGAATTACCACAAATTAGCACAAATCATCATATTATACATCCGAAATCTACGAGACATGAGCATAATCCGAGGCAATATACATCAAAATATGCATACATTAAGCTGAATATAACACCCTACACTTAGACTCTTGCTCGTCCTCGAGCAATGGAACTACATTAACACCCCAAAACGTACCCATCACTATAAAAGAGCAATTCACAATTAACTCAATCAAACACTCTATCCTTTGACTATGTCGATACCGGCAATTAAGCATGAATATACGAATTTCACATTCTTCCCGTTTTTAAACTAGCACAAGTATATACAATGCTATTCAAGCAACCTCTCCACAACCACCCTACCTCATGCGACACTAAGCATCCTCAACTCACGCACTCACCCAACAAAAGAAGTGCACAACATCACCAATCCGTCTTGAGACCAAGTGCCCTCACCACAAGCAAAAGAGTGAATACAAAATTATCCCAAACGTTCAAATATGATGTTGAACATAAATTGAGGATATCACACAATTGAACAAAATTCACTCACTCTCACAAAGAATTCATGTGCATCCCATTGTCGTACCATAAGCTTGCCCGTAGTGTATATCTCTACTAATCTAAGCTAGCCAAATCTAGGATCAATTAGGACTTTAAGGTTGTAAGGGACATGTAGGATACATTTAGGATTAGTGACTAACCCTCCTAAGCACTTTAATACGCTACACTCGCAAATTGAGCACATCTTCTTTTCAACCAACACTACAAGAAAAAGACCTATTAGCGACCAAACTTTAACGACGGGTGACAAATCTCGTCCCTAAAAGTCTACTTATAAGGACGATATTAATTTATGGTCCTTAGTTGTCCATTTTATTTTTTAATTAGAGAAGGGACTAAATCCGGCTACTAAAATAGTTGAATTCTGGTCCTTAATACTGTTATTTAGCGGAGTAGACCATGTCATTTAGCTTTGCCTTAAAAAGATAAAATAAACAAAAACAAAAACTTTGAAATTAAAAAGATCTGTAATTAGAACTCAATTCTCTCAAAATTCTGTCTCTCCTTCTCAAAGCCTTAAAAACCCTAGACCTCATCTCTCAAACCCGTTAGATCCCCAAATCATTATCTCTCAAGATTTCATTTTTCCGATTTCTTCTTCTATTGTTGGAGAGGCACGGGTAGCCATTGGATGGAGTATTGATGTTCTTCCTACTGCAAAGTTGTTGCCGAATATTGCATTGTTCCTAAATTTGGCACAAATTTGTGGGCTGATTTTTGGGTATGTAAAAAATTATCCCTTTATATACATTCTATAATGATTTATCTAGTTATTCTTTATTGTTTGGGTCGATTCTTCTCCAAAAGTTGCAACAAATCTAGCTAGGGTTTTAACTCCTGATATATTTTGGGTTTCCTCGGTAAACTATGTTCAGTGAAGTAGGTTTCTTATCATTATTGGCGGCGAAGTAGTGATTTCATTCCAAGATACTTTTTTATGGATTTACAGTGTGATTACAAAATATTTATTTTTTTGATTGCTAAACTAAAAAGTTTTGCTTTGTTTGCTTGCTTTATTTTTTTTCGCTTTTAATGTCAATGTTTAAATACCCATATGAGTTGTGACATATTATCACAACAAACGTCTTAGTGAATCCAAATGTAATGATAAAGATACTGTTCATGAATTTGAATTTTAAATGTAAATTGCATCAGTTTATGACATGACAAATTTGGAAGGGTCTTTGGGGGATATTTTTACTACTTACGCTATTAAATATGATGGGCACATGTAAAGCGAGAAAAAAATAGAAGAATAAATCGAGAAGAAAATAGAAGAATATTAGATGGTTTATGTGGGGAAAGAAGGGTGTTAATAATTAATTTAGGAGTTTTGAACTTCAAAACTTGTACCAGGAATGAGATTATTTCCAGTGGCTATTAAAGGATGTAGCACAATATTTAAAATTTATCTTGTTCATTTGATTGTTTATATATCTAAATAGTTGAGTAGTCAACAGAGTTGGAGGCTCTCTTACTGAGTTATGGTTTCTTTTTTCCCATAGAGATGATGTACTATATTTTTGTTCTAATTGTGAGCTTATGTTTGATCAGTTGATTAAGATATTCTTTGAGTTAAGCCATGATACTCCCTTTGAGTTAACTTGTACCTATTTTCCATCTTAGATTTAATATTTGCATTATCCTAGCATTTTTACAAGTTTCTATCCATTGAGATGTAAAATATTTTTGTGAAGCCAATCTCATTGGTGCAAAGTTATGTAGAAATTCTTTGTTTCACTATTCTTTGTTTGGTGTATCTCTAGTTATTTTTCTTAGTTGCTAATGAAAGGTTGTTAATATAACTTATTCGATGTCAGTTGCTACATTTCAGAATTAGCTATTGTTTTCCTTCATCTTGTTTGACCCTTTTGACTTCTTGCAGAATAATAGGAGCAAATATATGAGCATGTAATTAATTTAGGCTGAGCAACTGTACCTTCTTTTTTCCAAAGTATCTAGAGAATACTATTATTTGTCACGACTTGAGTGATATTCACATTTGTGAACAAGCTATATCCCTCGGTTATCATAAATGAGTAGTTGGAAAGTGAAGTATTTGAGCAGTGCTAGAAAAGAGAAATACTTTTTTCTGTTTGAGCTGCTATGTCATTGTTTAGATTGTCTTGATTTCATTTACATTGTTCTCTATGCAAGGAAATTACTTCCTTGTATTATGAACATGCTGCTTTGAAAGAAAGTAAAATATGCAGCTAAATTCTGATGTCCTTAAGATGCTCTAGCTAAAAATATCGTGACCAAAATATTAGTTGAACTACTAGAACTCCCTACTACCTTATTTCATTTGAGTAAAGTGGAGTATTTTATCCAAATGGACAGTTATTAGAAATGCTTTCGTCACAGTAGCATATTTTATTTGAGTTTTATTTCCTAGTTGTTAGGCTAATGTGGTGTTAATATCTGCAGGTACAAGGTGAAGGTCCAAGTATATTCAAACAGCAAGATGTTGTACACAAAGTGCATAAATTTTCCACCTTAATGAAGATATGAAAAATACCTTCAACAAAATATTTCCTCAACTAACAGAGTCCATATGAAGATGATTGTACAGGGTTTAACCTTGGCACCAAGAGGTACTAAGTTAAAATATTAGGGTAGTGTTTGAAAATTAATGCAGTTGAAGACTAGAAGCTTGATTGTTTTTAGCTTTAATTTGTTGCAGTTATGCACTATTTTAGACTTTGCTGTAGAGATGCAATCTCCATTGAGTTCAGCTGCTTGACATACTCAGTTTTAACAAGAATTGAGACTAATACCACGTGAAGTTGTCAGGGCGTAGTGGATGCATGCAGAAATGACGATTTGTTGAATATGAAGATGTTTTACCAAGACAATTTCATGGTAGAAAAAAGACATAGTTGAGGGAAATCAAACCACAACAACACCGTCCTCTTACACCAGACATTGTTCCTGCAGACAAAAGCTAATACAGAATTTATCCAATTCTGTTTCCTTATTGCTACAAAACTAAGCTATTCCTTTACGATTGTTGGTTGATCTAATTTTTGCCTTCAAAGTGATGTTTTCAACTTATATATATTAGTTAAATTACTCACTTTGGAATGTATTAGATAGACTAGTATAGCGAGGATATTTAGATGGTTGAACTATGTAAAGTCTACATTCAGAAATATGTTGGAGGTAAGGTATATGTCCCCCTCCTTGTATTTGACATGTTAGTGAAATCTACATCAAGGTCTCGATGATTTAACCTTGATGTGTATAAATGAAAGTTTGATGTTACTGATAATTTTGTCTATATTATGCTAATTATTTTTGTTGCAAATTGTATAATATTCTCGTAATAAATTGGATATGAGAGAATTAGCAATTAGACTTTTGGTCCTTAAAGATCTAATTTTTGCTCGCGAAGTATATATAGGCGCCAGATGGGTCTTTGTCTAAGGGCTAGAAATCTGGTCCCTAAACGAGTTTTAGAGACCAGAACAATTCTAGTCGCTAAAACTCTTTCACGACCAGTCACTACACTCGTCCTTATTACCTTTTAGCGGTGGAGCCTATAGCGACCAGACTTTAATGGTCGCTATTAACCTTTTGAGACCAGAATTAGACTTTTAGGGACCATTTTTCTCGTCTCTAAAGGACAGTTTTATTGTAGTGCAATTCATTTGTCATACACCATATATAACATAGCCCTCTTTTCGATTAAGCACCTCTATATTCCCACTAGCCCGAATTCGAAAGATTATGAGGTGTGTGTTTTTCTACATTATTTGAACTACTATTTTTCTTTCTTTCTTCTTTTCTTTACTCCACACACTCCATACATTAATGTTCATCGGTTAGTGACCTTTTTTTTTCTTTTCACAATTTTAATGCACCTTAATGGCTCTTCCATGGTTCCACTCGAAATCCACTCCCTATCTCTCAACTTAGCGACTAAGTGCCTTAGGAGGTAAATGTTCAACAAGCTCAAATTAAGAACAAAATAGGGATACGACTTGTAGTGCGGGTACTAAAGAAAAGGTCTATAAGCTCCAAGGGGCTAGCAACGGAAAATTTTATTTGTGAGTGACAAGCACTTCTATGGTCAAGCAAGAAACGACTACGTCATCTCCTAGACTAGCACAACTTAATGATTTCGCTTCGATTAACACACGGGGCAAGTTCTAGACTATACAAGATAGCACAGAATATCACTAATCCTTGCACACACATTGCACTTGACTCAATCAAGACGGTTTTGTTCGACTCTCAAGTCAAGTAAGCAAGCGAGTTGAGAATTTTTAAGCAATAATGCACTAGGTGTCATAAAAGTCAACCAACTGAGAAAAATGTGTCAAAGAGTAGGCTACTTAATTTACTTGGGCATTACAACTCAAATCAAATATTCCGGAAGACATAGTGCATGCGATAACTTAACGTGCCAACACCAAACATGTCAACAGGTACCTCAGATCACCTCAATTTTTTCCCTATCCTACTCCTAAAAAAAATCAAAAATAAAAACACCTTGAAAAAGAACCGGCGTCCAAAGAAAAACCAAGGGATACTACCTAACTATTCTAAAAAATAAAAAAAAATCTTTTTGGTATTTTTAATCGGATTTTAATCCCTCAAAAAAATTGTCCAACAGATCCATCGTCGGGAAACGTCCGAACTTCTTCTGAATTTTGTTTTACTAGCTAATTAGACTATGTTAGTTCTAAACTAAACTAAAAAAATATAAAACAAAACAATAGCAATAAAAATTTTATACAATTATAAGTCAAGAAGTATTCCCCCGCCCCATACTTAAACAATGCATAGTCTCCGATGCATAAAAAATTCAAAACAAGGTAAGGTGGAAAGAAAGAACTCCCTGCTAGTCGGAGTTCGCCTCCTCAGGATGCCCACCAGCCGCGGCTCTGGGCTCATCGTCATCTTCTAATGGCACCAAGGCCATGGGCCCTCTAACATAATCATCATCCACATCCTCATCATCATATCCCTTGTAAGTATTCTCATCCTCAGACAGATGGATGGGACTGCCCAGTGCTATGCCCAACATCTCCTTGGAGGAACTGGAGAGATCATTTCGCAAATGCATGTGCTCCCCATCCGAAATCTCTAGCCTGCTCATTATCACATTGAGGGAACTATAAAGATACCTGTTAAAATTTTCGTCCCTCTCATTCCGTGCAGCCTGGCTTAGCTTTGATGTGGACTTCAGCAAGGATGTGATGTCTAAGCAATGCCTTGGGTGCCTCTACTACCTCATCATATCCAGGGTACTCCGGTACCCCACGAGATAGCATGTACTGCATCAAGAGGTTTCCAAAGAAAAACCTATTGATCCTTCCCCCAAATCAGATGCGTGCCATCTCCCCAAACATGAGCTCATTCACATTTATGGGTCGCCCGGTCATTAGAAAGTAGATCACACCCATTCGAGCTCGAGTGCATTCACTGTTATGATCGACGTGCATCAATCTTCCCTGCACGAAGTTTTGCCATACCTTAGCCATCTTGTTGAAGTCAAAACGGAGCATCTCAAGGTGGGCATTTTCCTTAGTTCGAGTCCACTTTGCATTAGAATCAACGCCACAAAGTGTGTGACGTATTGCCCGGTAGAGTGGACTTTTGACGAACTTTTGTAACCTCCGAGGATTAGGGCTATCAACTCCCAAAAATGCACATAAAGATATCCTGTCCAGTGGTATCTCCTTCCCTCGGACACATGATCATAACAAGTCTGCGTTACAATTGGTGTATAGCTCACACACCAAGCTCAGATTCGCAGGGCCCGGGCATTCCATGAGTTTCTCCATATTAATTTCTACCAACCGAGCAAGCACCTCTGGAAAGTTCTTTTCTAAGTCCTTCACATTAATCCCCATTTCGGAGACATATTTCCCATTTGGCACAAAGTTATCATGCCATTTGATGGCATCTTCTCTAATTAGCTCCACCCGAGGCCGTGGTGGCCTCGTCGACCCTCTAGCAACCTATTTTCCCTTAGCGTGCCGGGACGAACCTTTACCTTGCTTGAATATTTTGGTAGGGAGAGTAGTGGCGGAGGATTTTCCCACCCCCTTTCCTTTGGCGGCGCTGTCACGAGCCATAACAACCTATACATGACAAACACAAAGGTGAGAATAAATCAAGAAATTTGCCCAAGGTCATCGTGAGAGGCAAAGGTGACCCCACACTTAAAACCGAAGTCTATGTATAATCTACTCACAATTGCGGTTCAACGTGCACCATAATTTCATCACAAGGCGATAGGTACTCAAGACTTCCCCATGCCACAATTCAAGTAGGCGAACCCGACCATAACTTAACCATAGTGCAAGCAAGCAACGCTAGAGTCTAATTTACTACACTAATATAGTACATTAACTACTACTTATAAGAGTTTACAACAAGACACAATACCTCCAAACACCCCACACTTCGCCCAACCGCATATACAATTACACTCGGCTACTTACAATTCATCGGTGTTCAATTCACACTCTTAGTCATTTTAGCAAACACCTTGTGGGCATCAATTTTGCTTCTCTTATTGCAACAATGCTGGAACAAGGTGGCCATACAAAATTGACATGAAGTAGAGGAAATTATAGTTTACTACTTCAAATACAACTTCACAATCAATATTGGAAACTAATTTCATGCACAATAGGGCCACCCACCATAAGAATAAAACATGTCAAAGAGACCTAGGTGATTGGGGGTTGTTGGACAAGGAAAACAAAAGATACACTAAGAAATTACAAATTACAAGGAAAAGGGTAACAAGAAGAACATACCTTTGAGTCTTGAGATGAAGGTGAGCAACAAAATTTGAAGAATTTGAGAGAGAGGGATAGAGAGGGCAGCGGAGAGAAAGAGACAGAGTGGGGGTCGTTTGAGAGTTATGAGAGAGGGAGGGTTGGGTTTTGGGTTAAAGTTATTTTAATTTAGGTGGGGGTTGGGTTTGGGTAATTGGTTATGGGTTAGTATGTGAGAAGAAATAGGTAGCTGGGTCGGGTTAATGGGTGTTGGGTCTAAAAAAAATGAAAAAGAAACAAAAAACAAATTTACACCTTACCTGACCCCCCAGCCCAGCGCTCATTCGCTAATTTTATTTTTTTGTGTGTCTCTTAACCGAGCACTCAATACATACATTATACACACCCCACACCATTCCCGCCTATGATTTTTATAACTTCAAAGAAAACAAAAAAAAAACTAGTCTACTCTGATTAAAAGAAAACAAAAAGCTAAGCTGTGAAAGCATTAAAAGAATTGGGTTGCCTCCCAACAACCGCCTGATTTAACGTCGCAACACGACTCAACACGTCTTCAAGCATCGACTAAGTTCACCGAGCTCTTGTGGCGTGCAATGTCACCACCCTAATAATGTTTTAATCTCTTCCTATTTACCAAGAAGATACCACTTGAGCTCGTATCACACAATTCCACCGCTCCATGAGGCCTCACACTTACCACAACGAAAGGACCTGCCCATCGAGACTTAAGCTTTCCGGGGAAGAGCTTCAACATCGAATTAAACAAGAGAACTTCTTGACCTGGCTCAAACCCGCGATGTTGGATGTGGTTGTCATGCCACCTCTTTGTCTTTTCTTTATACAATTTGGCATTCTCGTACGCGTGCAATCGAAACTCATCAAGCTCATTGAGTTGTAGCAACCTCTTCTCGCCGGCTAAGTCCATATCCATGTTCAGCTCTTTAATCGCCCAATAGGCTTTATGTTTAAGCTCGACAGGCAAGTGGCACACTTTCTCATAAACTAACTTATACGGAGAAGTACCTATGTGGGTCTTGTATGCAGTTCGATATGCCCATAATGCGTCGTCCAGCTTTCCGGCACAGTCTTTCCTATTTTCACATACTGTTTTCTCTAGAATCTGCTTCACCTCTCTGTTTGACACTTCCACTTGACCACTCATTTGGGGGTGATAGGCGGTGGCAACCGTATGCTTAACTCCATACTTTGCTACAACATTATTCAATAATTTGTTATAGAAGTGAGTTCCTCCATCACTTATCAGCACCCTTGGAGTCCCAAAGCGTGTGAAAATGTGCTTCTTTATAGAGTTTACCACTACATTTGCATCATTAGTAGGAAGAGCAATGGCTTCCACCCACTTAGACACAAAATCGACCACCACCAAGATGTACCTGTGACCATTAGAGTATGGGAATGGTCCCATGAAATTAATCACCCAAACATCAAAGAGCTCTACTGCCAGAATATTTTGCAAGGAAATCTCGTGCTTCTTCGTGATTGTTCTAGTTATTTGGTACCTGTCACACTTTTTAACAAATTCGTGTGTATCTTTAAACAATTTTGGCCAATAGAAACCCGATTGCAGCACGTTTTAGGCAGTTCTGTCCCCACCATGGTGACCTCCATATGGAGAAGCATGACAGTCATGCAATATTGCATTCATCTCCTCCTCAAGGAGACACTTTCGTACCAACTGATCTGCGTACTGCTTATATAGAAATGGCTCATCCCACATGTAGAGCCTCATATCATGTAGAAACCTTCTTCTATTATCGGGTGTCAATTCTGGTGGCGTCACCCCACTTGTAATAAAATTCACATAATCTGCATACCACGGGGCTTCACTCGAGGTGATTGCTAATAACTGCTCATCATGAAATGTTTCTTTTATCGAACCCCCCTCCCCCAGTTACATAGTCCCGATTTTCTAATCTGGACAAGTGATCAGTCACTTAATTCTCTGTTCTTTTTCGATCTTGGATCTCTAAGTCATATTCTTGCAAGAGGAGGACCCATCGAATTAGCCTTGGCTTGGCGTCTCTCTTTTCAAATAAATACCTTATAGCTGAGTGATCAGTGTAGATGATGACTTTGGTTCCCACTAGATAAGATCTGAACTTGTCAAATGCCCACACCACTGCAAGCAACTCTTTTTCAGTGACAATGTAGTTCATCTGGGCTGGATTCAGATTTTTGCTCGCGTAACAAATGGAGTGAAAAATTTTCTCCCTCATTTGCCCCAGAACAGCTCCGATTGATATGTCACTCGCATCGCACATCAACTCAAATGGCTGCGCCCAATCCGGGGCAATGATAATTGGTGAAGTGACCAATCTTCCCTTCAGCTCCTTAAATGCTTTTAGATAGGCAACATCAAATTTGAAGGGGCTATCTTTCTCAAGGAGCCTGCACAAAGGAGAAGAAACTTTTGAAAAATCATTAATGAAATGACGATAAAAACCTGCATGGCCCAAGAAACTGCGAATTCCTTTGACGGATGTTGGTGGGGGCAAATTTTCTATCACTTCCACCTTTGCTTTATCCATATGCAAACCAATTTTGGACACCTTGTGCCCTAATACTATACGTTCATGTACCATAAAATGACACCTTTCCCAGTTTAGCACCAAGTTTGTCTCTTCACACCTAGCAAGCACTTTATCAAGGTTCATTAAACAATTATCAAACAAATACTCAAACACAGAAAAATCATCCTTGAACACTTTCACAAATATTTCAACCATGTCAGTAAATATAGCCATCATACACCTTTGAAAAATCGCAGGTGTATTACAGAGACCAAAGGACATTCTCTTAAACGCATACGTGCCATAGGGACATGTAAATATAGTTTTCTCTTGGTCCTCTAGGGCTATTGCAATCTTATTATACCCCGAATATCCATCTAGGAAACAAAAGTATTCTTGTCCATCTAATCTATCAAGCATTTGATCAATAAAGGGGAGGGAAAAGTGGTCCTTTCGGGTGGCATTGTTAAATTTTCTATAATCTATGCAAATTCTCCACCCAGTGACAGTTCTTGTTGGAATCAGGTCAATATTTTCATTAACCACTACAGTCATCCCCCCTTTCTTAGGCACACATTGGACAGGACTTACCCATTTGCTATCAGAGATTGGAAATACAATACATGTATCAAGCCACTTAATCACTTCTTTTCTTACCACCTCTTTAATGATTAGATTTAGGCGGCGTTGCTGCTCTACACTTGGCTTGTGTCCATCCTCCATGAGGATTTTATGCATGCAGAAAGCTGGACTAATGCCTTTAGTGTCAGATATCGTCCATCCAGTTGCTCTCTTGTGCTCACGTAGCACTCTCAACAGCTTTTCTTCCTGCAATTTAGACAAGTCAGAAAAAATAATAATAGGTAAAGTGTCAGAACCACCCAAATAAGCATATTGAAGGTGAGAGGGCAGGGGTTTAAGCTCCAATTTTGGAGCTTCTTCAATCGACGGCTTTGGAGGAGGCACACTTGGCCTATTTAGCGGCTCAAAGGGGTTTAATGCCTGCATGTAAGCACATGATACATCTAGGATATGCATCATCTCCTCAACCTCATCATCAATCTTGAGGCTATCGAACAACATGAGAGCTTTCTCTAGAGAGTTGTCTAGATATACACTCGTGTCATTAAGTTGTTCATCCATCTCCACAATATATAGCATAAAGAGCTCCTCATAATGGTGAGGAAGTTGGATCGCCTTGTAGACATTAAAGACTGCTTCCTCGTTGTCCACCCTCATAATCATTTTTCCCTCTCTCACTTTAATAATTACATCACATGTAGCCAAGAGAGGCCGTTCTAATATGATTGGAACTTATTCATCAGCCTCATAAACTAGGATAATGAAGTCTGCTGAGAAGATGAATTTCCCAATTTGCAGCAACACATCTTTAATCACTCATTCAGGGTAGGCTATGAACCTATCAGCTAGTTGCAACATCACAGTGGTTGTTCTTAGAGCTCCAAGACCCAATTGTTTGAACAAGGACAAGGGCATTAGATTTATGCTCTCCCCCAAATCACAAAGAGCATGACCCACATCGATATTACCAATTCGCACTAGGATGGTGAAACTGCCAGGATCCTTAAGCTTTTGAGGAAGCTTGTTTTGGACCCGTGAAGTGCACTCCACAGTAAGTGTGTCTGTCTCGAATTCAGTCAATCTTCTCTTGTGAGTCACTATATCCTTGATATACTTAGCATACTTTGGAATTTCGCAAATCACATCTACCAATGGCATATTCAATTGAACCTGGCTCAGCATAGAGAGAAATTTGTTGAACATGCGGTCATCATTCTTCTTCTGCAATATTTTGGGGAAAGGTGGTGGTGGCCTTGCAATATTCACTGGCTCTGAACTTTCATCATCTATCTTTGACTCATGTGTTGCCTTAGGAATCAATTCCCCCTCAGGTATAGGCTTGTCCTTTCTCTTCTTCGGCACTTTTCCTAATTCCCTCCCGTTTCTGAGTGTAACTGCATTAACTTGAGGGTTCTTCTCTGTATCACTGGGAAGAGCGCCTGCAGGTCTAGTATTTTGATTTGACGCTAACTGCCCCATTTGTCTCTCGAGATTTATGAAATCGGTCCGGAGTTATTGGTTGTCAAGCAACATCTTTTTCAACAAGTCATTTGTGCTCTCCTCTACTTGCTGGGTTGGCTTTTGAGGTTGATTAAAATTCCCTATAATGATTTTGAGTCGGCTGATTTCCACCCCATGAAAAGTTAGGATGATTCTTCCAATTTGGATTGTAAGTGTTCCCATATTGTTCATGTCGGTTCATCGGACCTCTGCTATGTTGCCCTACATAGTAGATAGATTCAGGATTCGTGGGGCTTATGTCACTCGTGTGACTATCACCACATAATTCGCAGCAAGTAGACATCTGTTGAACATGCTGCATCTGTTGTGTTTGGAGCATTGTCATTCTATTCATCTGATTTTCCCATTTTGATATATCGGCTCTCATGGCTGAGAAGTCATCAAGCTCAATTACACCGGCTGCTTTCTGTTTAATTGCTCTTCGTGATTCCCCATCTCCTTGCCAATTATGATCATTAGCAGTGAAATTGTTTAGCAGGAGCTGGATTTCACTATATGGCCTCGCCATGCAACTATCCCCACAAGCTGAATCAATATTCATCTTTGATGTCTCGTCTAGCCTATCAACGAAAGTATGACCCAACACCTCATCAGTCTGACAATGATGCAGGCAGTCTCTGTGTAGCTTCTTGTATCTTTCCCAAGCTTGACGAAGAGTCTCGCCATCCCATTGTTGGAACCCAAGAATCTGGCTCCTCAGCCTAACATGTCCTTGGAAACGTTTGGATAATTGTAAGTGTCCGTAATTTCCAGGAAGTTCTGAATGCGCCTCTACGGGTCTTCATGAGATAGACCCACATATTACCCTATGGATTGAATCAGCTATACCATGTACTGTTTGAGTTCAAAATGCTCTGTGATATCAGGCTTCACAATAGCCTGAGTCATATTAGCAAGATTAGGCCTTACGGCTTCTATCACCGGACGCTCTTCATTATCTGTCATCTCTATTGGTTGTGGTTGAACTATGATGTCCAACTCTCTTTCTATTCTAGTTCTAGCTTCGACTTTTCTCCTCACTCTATGAAGTGTTCATTCAATTTCAGGATCAAGAGGAAGGAGGTTATTTTCGCTTCTACTCCTCCGCATTCAAGAGAAGAGCATGCGTTAACACAAACAAGGCAAACTGAAAATTAAAACTTGAACAAATAACTAATAAAAGCTTAACTCAGTCAAGTAGCTAATTTCTAAGTCCCCGGCAATGACGCCAAAAACTTATTGCGACCAAACACACTCATGCAAGTATACGTGGTCGTCAAGTAATAGAGTAGTGAGTAGAGTATCATTTCCACGAAAATTTATGATTAACTTTTGACTGATTCAAACTCAAACAACTTATCGATTCAAGCGATTTCTCACAAAATGTGTAAGTGACTAATTTACTACCTAAAACACTATCAAGCAATGAAATAACTTGAGATCAACCACAACACTTAAGCAATTGTGGATAACGATCAGTAGGAGAGGATATTCCAGAGTCACGGGCTAACTAACAATCATGTTGCGTTCTTGGCTTAAATGACTAATTGATTTATCTGGATTGTTGATTGACAGAGTTGATATAACTCATAAGAATTTATCGTGTTCTTATTTGCCTATCCATGCTAACTTAATGCCTATATGTTTATGGAATTAAGATTAACAAGAATGCATTTACACTTCATATATTTCAACCAAGTAAGGCAATTAGGTATATTTCTATCCTTATTGCGAATTCGTTCCCCGATACCCGGGTTTAAGAGCCTGCTCTATTTAATTCTATGTGCAATCTAGAATTCCCACTTTTAAGTTTAACTATAGATTCGTAGATAGTATTTTACTGTCAGCTACTCAGGAAAATAATAATAAACAACCCAATATGATAAAATCAAACTCATCAATTTAAACTTCAAACATCAACATTCATGTAGCACCCATGACCCAGAACAATAGAGTTCTTAGCCACTCATGTTCATACAATCATCAAAAATAATATTTTCAAACATAAAATCAATGAATACTAGAGGAAAGATGAAAGAATTGATCAAATCTGTGCTCCCAAGTGTTTCATACTTTTGTTTTTCTCTCAAAGTCACGTCCCCCCTCTCAAAATAGATTTAGGTTGGCTTTTATATGAGTTGGGGGCGTCTTGGGGTCGAAATAATCGAGTTCTAGTCGAAATAGGACATGCTTACATTTTGATCATCCAGGGTAGCGTGGGGCGATGGCCCTGGCGCTCAGCTTCCCAAGTTTCTGTTTTGTGTGCCACAGGCAGCGCCCCACGCTGCATGTGGCCCTCAAATGTGCACTTTTGCGTTTTCTTCCCGTTTTCTCTCCAATTCGCACACTTTTGTCCCAAATCGTATCCGAATGATTCCTACACATAGAAATATCACAAATTAGCACAAATCATCATATTATACATCTGAAATCTATGAGACATGAGCATAATGCGAGGCAATATACATCAAAATATACATATATTAAGCCGAATATCATAGAGAAAAATATATTAGTAGATAAATTCCCAAAAACATATCTATACAAACTCATTTTTAGAACTTGCAACATACCCTAACTTAAACTGGGGTGATCTTTCTTCAGCTTAAATGAAAATAAAACAAATACAAGTTCTGGTTCAACTTGAAGGCACTAAGAAAATTCCTGTCAAATTCTTATTGAGGAGAGAGAAAGACCATCCTCTCTCTATTTTCATATTAACCAAACAGACACATAAGATGACCATATTCCCATTCCCAGCTAGAGACCTAACCCCTAGAATTCCTCCGAAACCCCCCGATATCCCTACCGGAGCCCCTTAAACTGATATGGATGAAGATACCTCTCAGAAAAATTCCTTTAAGAAAATATTACTCGAAAAGAATCTAAGTTCCTCCATGTCCTATAGATTAAACTACCCTTTGTCACCTGGTAAAATCTAAACTATCCATAACTGCAATATGGACCAGGCTACCACAACTGTCAATAGAATTCTATGACAAATCAGTCCTAGAACAAGTTGGCAACATAATAGGTAAGCTCCTAAAAATTAATACGTGTACCTCACCCACACTACGAGGCGGTATGCTAAGACTTGTGTTCAAGTTCCGATTGAAATCCTGGTAACAACTGTTGTCACCATTGGCACACAAAACCAACCAATCCTATATAAGGGAATAAGATTCTATGTAAGGGATGTGAGGGAATCAGTTATACTTTATGGGTCTATGATTTCCTACCCAAACCCAAGCTGCCTAACGATCAGATAGAACCCAACAACAACTCCACTAGTGAGCCTAATGTACAGGACAAAGAATCCCAATGTCAAACAATATCCTTTCCGAAGAACAAATGCAGCCAACACAAAGGAGAACAAACACAGCGTCACTCCCAGGGAAAATCAACGGAAGGGGAACCAAATCCAGGTAAAAAGGTTCAGTGTCACATCAGATAGGTTCCTTGATCCTAAATCTAAAACCACCGTGGAGATCCCCCCAAAGCCCCTAAGGGGAACGACCCAGAAAGCTTATTGAGCTCTCATAGGCGGTCAGTAGGTAACCAACAGGAAACAGAGCCACACATGGGCCATCACGATGGAAGCCCAATTCAAAACACGGGCTATGGCAAATCAGCTTCCCTCCACATGCCAACATCACAAGTACGAAAAGGCATCTCTCGTATTCTGACCCAATACTAAAAGATGCCAATCTGGGGGAAAATACTAGCCCCAATAATCCAAAAATAGATGCCAAGTACAACAATAGGGGGAATAAAGATCCCACCACAAAAAAGTCAATGTCCCCCAAAAATCCTGTGCACACTTAAAAAATGAGAGCATCTCATTTTTGGAAAAATATGCTATGACAGCCTAAATCCATTCTAAGGTGGGCCATCCCCATTCCAAGGTTAACTACAATGACCATACACCGCTACCACACATAACCCATTTTAGACTCTCCTCTGGTTGTATCTCTCCCAGTACAGGTAATCGAGCTCCTACTCCAAATCAATTGCCCACTGTAATCAGTGAAGTGACACTGGTTGTCAATCTTTCAAGATTGAGCATTGAGCCAAAATCCCTCTACACGAAACCCAAAAGAGAAGAAATGGCTTATAGCCTTATTCCTCTGGGTTCTCTGACCCCCCCTCCCCCCTCCAAACAAACCAGGCGAATCCTACGAAGAAAAACTCAACAACGGAGAACCAAAACATACACACCCAACCCCAAGACACACCTCCACTCACGATCTCCTCCATATCACCACCACTGGAATGTACACTAGAATCATGGCTAAAGATGGTGCTATAGGGACACTCCCAAACTCCCCAAATGGCAATATGGATAATCCATGTGGCGATCAACATCCAAAACCCTAGATACCTAGCTCTCCTAGGGACCCACCTGCTATATCAGGGTTTATCCAACTTTGGACACCAACTGTTGATGTCCATGCTACTACCGGCACAGTACATGGCCAACCAACAACCCTTATCGATAGAGGAAATCAACAATCTGATGAGTCAACTTTGCTAGACCATGCCTTTCTTCCTAGTTATGAACCTGGAAGCTTCAATTCCATCCCCTACCTTCATACTTTGGCCACCTGTGGAACACATGCCACCACCAACCCCACACCCATTGTCTCCCATCGAACAGCTGAATAGGGGGACCTACCAGACCTTCGATTACCTTAGAGAATCCAATGTAGACCTGGAGAACATACTAGAAAAGCTAGGGGTCCCAAAGAAAAATTCTTTCCTCATGCAGGATCCTTTGGATATAGAGTTCAAAAAACAGTACGGAGAAATGCTTATTGTTCTCTGCCTTAGAAGATGCCTAAGTTGCAAACTAGATCTCCGAGTGCCCTCATCTCCAAGCTCAGGGAAATCAGCAGTATCTCTAGACCCACTTGTGGACCCGGTGAAACCAAAACCTGTGGGCAAAGGGAAGAAAACCAAGAGAAAGATCCGATCTTAGAACCCTTTTAAATAAATTTCATAATATGGAATGCGAGGGGAGCCAACAGTGCTGAGTTTTGCAGACACTGTACCTGTATGGTCAAGCTTCACAATTTTGCAATGCTTATCTTGTTAGAGACAAGGATGGCTAACGATAAGCACCTCACTACGGAGCTGCAATTTGATGCTCAATTCCAAACTCCTTCTATTGGCCAATCTGGGAGCATTATGATCATGTGGAAGGATGACATTGTTAAGCTTGAGGAGGTCTCCACAACACCACATGGTTTTCGTGTCATGGTAAAGGTAATCCCATCCTCTTCTAAGTGGCTTTTTTTTGCTATATATGCTAGCAATTGTTTAAATGATAAGAATAGGCTCTGAGAATATTTAGAAGACCTAACGTCCGTTTATTAAGGAAGTTGGCTTGTAGGGGGAATTTTAATGAAATACTGAAAGCAAGGGATAAATTTGGAGAAACTAGTCGAAGTAACATGTTCTAAAACTGTTTGAACAAATATAGGCTTGTGGACCTATGTTTGAAGGGGTCAAAATACGCTTGGACTAATAAAAGGTATACTAGAAGACAAGACCTAATACTTCAAATGCTAGACATGTGTTTTGCAACAGATGATTGGATTGAAATATTTCCTGAATCCACTATTACTCATCTCCCTAGAACCCATTCTTACTATTTCCCACTCCTTCTTAACTTAATTAACCACCACCAAACCTTTAGGTTTGAATATATATGGTGCAACCACCTTGAATTCCATTCTATTATGCAAGACAACTTTCCTCCTACTGATGACCTTCTGAGAGCTACTAGTGTTTTCAAGATTAGAGTGGCTAATTGGAACAAGCATGTGTTTGGAAACATTTTCCATAGGAAAAGACACATTCTTGCCAGGCTAATTGGCATTCAAAAGTCGAATGCATATCCCTTCAGTAGATTCCTACAGGAGTTAGAATCCAACCTTCAACACGAATTCTCGCCCATTCTAAATAATGAAGGGGACTTCTAGAAATTGAAATTTAGAATAAACTGGCTATATGAGGGTGATGCAAACACAAAGTTTTTCCATACTACCACTCTAAACAAAAAGAGGAGGAATAGGCTCTTCTGTATTAAAGATGAAGTGAGCAACCAAATCGAGGAACTACATCACATAAAGGATACAATCCTGAGATACTTCATTAAGATCTTCACCTTTGAACATCAATCCTCCCCTAGGCAGATTTCCCACAATGCTGAGAGACCACTAGTCCGATCAAGCAGTGACCAAGAAACTTTGGACTCACCCCTTAGGTTATCTAAGATCAAATATGCCATCAACTCTTTTAAACCTTTAAAATCCCCAGGGCGTGATGGGCTACATCCTTTCTTGTACCAAAGATATTGGCATATCCTGTCTAGTCAGGTCAACGACTTCTATCAGAGGGTCTTTTCCACTAACACAATACCACTTAAAATGAACAAACCTTACCTCTGTCTAATCCCAAAATTACCAAATGCAACAATGCTCAGGAACTTCAGACCTGTTAGACTGTCTAACACCACGTACAAATTTGTCACTAACATAATTTAATAGATTTAAGTCATTCCTCCACAATATTATTGGGCTTCCCAGGCTAGCTTTCTATCTAACAGAAGAGCTGCTGACAATGCCATTGTTGTCCAAGAATATGTAACCTATTTCGAGAAAATAAAAGGGAAGAATGCCAATATGATCTTCAAAATTGACTTAGAAAAAGCTTTTTGATAAACTAGAGTGGTCTTTCATCAGAGACTCCCTTTTTTTCTTTAAGTTCCCCACTAGGCTGATCACCATGATTCTGTCTTGCCTATCTTTCAGTTCTTTCTCTATTCTGGTAAATGGGGATCAGACTAACTACTTCAATCCAACTAGGGGCATTATGCAGAAGGACCCTATATCTCCATACATGTTCATAATCTGCATGGAGAGGCTCTCTAGGAACATTGAGAATGATGTTCTAAGAAAAGAATGGTTCCATATCACTATTAGCAGCGGAGGACTCGAATCTCACACATGTTCTTTACTGATGATCTGACTCTATTTGCAAGAGCCAATAAGAAAAATTATGGAACAATATTAGCTTCCCTAAAGGAATTCAATGTTGCCTCTGGGCAGAAGGTCAACTTCCAAAAATCAAAAGTTATTTTCTCTACCAACTGTAAAGATCACTGGGCTAACCTCTATAGCTCTCTACTAGGTATGAAGATTGACATTATTTTTATCAAATGCCTAGGTTTTCCTATCTTCTATAAAAGGCCTACCAATAGTGATTTCCAGTTCATCCTTCACAACCTGCACACTAAGCTGACAGGCTGGAAAACTAAGTTCTTAAACATGGATTATACACTACACTGGTAAAGTCAACCGTGGTTAGTATCCGAGCCATGTCATATAGTTTATAATGCTGCCATCCCATATAACCAACCAACTTGACAGGATACAGAGGAATTTTATCTGGGGCACCACCTCAGAAAAAATAAAACTGCACATGGTTTATTGGGATACAGTGACTAAGCCAAAGAATAGGGGGACTTGGCTTACAGCAAGCTCATATGAAGAATAAGGCTAGCCATACCAGCCTAGCCTGAAGATTGTATCACAACACAGACTCTATTTGGGCTAGAGACCTCATGGGCAAGCACTGTAGTGGGTCACTAAACAGGGCTATGGAAAAAAATAGGACTTGACAATGTGTCCAAGAAGGCTGGAGGGTTTGCATTGAGGCATATAAGTGGGTAGTCCATAAAAGGGTACAGAGTTAACTTCCTAACAGACACTTGGATCCCAAATATGCAACCTCTCCAATCCATTCTTAAAGGTTCATGGCAAGTGACTGATCTGGCCATGAAAATCAATACCATGTACTGTAATGGGTATGGAATCTTAGTTCCATCCACTATGCACTTTCATTCCCTATACTACCAATGCTAAAGATAAACTAATTTGGAACCTCACCAGCAATGGTTTATTTAGTGATAAGTCAGTCTACTCATTCATTAATTCCAACCTAGAACAAAATACTACACAAAAAGACCATTTTAGTTGGATTTGGAAGCTAAAGGTCCCAAATAAGATTAATTTTTTCACTTGGATTATGCAAAAAAATAGATTGCCCACAGGAAAGTACCCACACCACATTGGACTAAGGGTCAATCCTAACTGCTCCTACTGTAGTAATAATATGGAAAACATCAACCACATCTTCTTTGAGTGCATAAATGCAAAAAGCTTTTGGCTAAAACTATTACAAGAATGCACTAATCTAGCATACTTCCCATACCTATCCTTCTCCATGCAGAACTTGGATGACACATGGAACAAACTCAAAAATATGCCCTTTAATGCTTGCATTGGTTGGAAATTCTTACTTCTTTTTCGCTTCTAGAACATCTAGTTAACTAGAAACATGAAGGTGTTTGATAAAAATAAAAACATATCCTTGTTGATCAAACTTTTGTTAGGGCAGTTGAATACTACCATATGGAAGTCTATCATAAAGCATCCCCTAACACAACCATCATCTACCTTAAGTGGCAACCCCCAAATGTTGGTTGTTACGAACTAAATACTGATGGGGCTGCCAGTACAACCACTGTCCAATGGGGTATTGGTGGGGTATTTTGAAATAATAGGAGTGACTGGTGTTAGGATACATGAAGGGGCTATCCATACCACCAGCGTCATGGCAGAGCTCCAAGCCCTTTGACAGGTCCTTAAAATTGCTCTAGACCAAAACTTGATACCCCTTGTGATAGACATTGATTCTAAAGAAGTGTTAAGAATGCTGAAGCATGGTAACCGGACTTACAATTCCATTATTTCTTAATGCATGTCACTGATGGAACAACTGGGGAGCCTAGCAATAGGGCATAGTTTCCGGGAGCAGAATCAAGTAGCGGACCTCCTCGCCAAGGAAGGAGCTAGAAAGGGAATTGTTGACAGGACTCACTTTTTGGCAGTTCCTCCGGTGTTTGAAAACGAAGCAGTGTAGGCAGACATCCTAGGGGTTGTATTTACAAGGAAAGCTAATGTTTGTAATACTAGTATAATGCTAGACAATGATGATGGCACTCAAGGGAGCCCATGCTCTCTTTATAATTATGTAGTTATATATATATAAAACTCTCCAGTTGACCAAAAACAATCCTGTTTAGGGTATACTAGAGGACTTTTTTTGATAATGTAATTAGGATGCAAACATAAAAGGTTTGGTGAATTTGGCATACTCCAAAGTCTAAATATATCTTATGCGGCTATATACAGTATATAACCCGGTAAATCACTCCATCCGGTCCAGAATAATTGGTATCTTAGTCATACTAATTGGGTCCAAAATAAGTGTTGTTTCAAAAAATCAAGAATGCAATAATTTGAGGAGAAACACATGCTAATTTAGGGAGAGATAAAAGGGTAATTTAGTCAAATAATTCTTATAATATACTACCTTCGTCCAAATTTATATGATGCAATTCAAATTTGGGGGGTCAAACTACTTAATTTTGACCGTAAATTCAAATATAGAATCTTTAATTTTTTTGAAATAAAATATTATATATTTTAAAACTACATAAAAAGGTACAATAAATTACAATAATGAATAATTTAAAATATTTGAAAGACATAAAAAATTACGGTCGAAGAAATATTTTTTTAATTCTTAAATTTTAATTGCATCACATAAATTAGAACGCAAGGAGTATAATCTTATTAATTGAATTTTCTATTGGGTGAACCAACACCTTACAATATTTATTTTGGACTCGAAAAGTATGATTTTGTGGTTTTGTAGGGACTACCGTTGCCATTATGATGATGTTATTACTTTAGAAAATGGACCGAACTCGCACGAAAACTACTCGGTGGCTCAACTCACTTCGCAGGCTAGTCACTGAAATAGACATAGCATATTTGCGTAAAATATGAATTAGATATTCAATATGTTTTCTCAATGTGATCGATCAATATAGTTTTATAATTATTCAGTTGAAATTACTTCAATTCGCATATACGTACATTGTAATTGTTGTTTATGTCTATAATTATTTTTCTTACATTATGTATACACACAAATACTTCCATAAACTCTGAACGAAGAGGGGGATAAGAACATTGAGCTAGGTGATTTCGAACACTCAGAGAATCATCGGGACTTTAGGTATTGTAGGCGTATAAGAGTCGATGAGGTTGAGGGGGCTATGCGTAAGATGAGCAAGGGAGATCGGCCGGTCCAGACGAGATCCATGTGAAATTTTGTAAGAGCGTGGATAGGGCAGGTTTGGAGTGGCTCACTGGGTTATTTAATATCATTATTAGGACGAAAAAGATGCCCGAAGAATGAAGATGGAGTACGATGGTCCCGATGTATAAGAACAAGGGTGATATCCAAAGTTGCAAGAACTTCTGGAGCATCAAGTTACTAAGCCATACTATGAAAGTTTGAGAGAGGGTGGTGGAGCTAAGGTTGAGGAAGATTGTGACTATTTCTAAAAATTAGTTCGGATTTATGCCGGAACGTTCAGCTACGGAAGCTATTCATATTGTTAGGAGGTTAATGGAGCAGTATAGGGAGAGAAAGATGGATTTACATATGGTGTTCATCGACTTAGAGAAGGCTTACGATAAAGTGCCAATGGAGGTTCTGTGGAGATATTTGGAGGCTAGAGGTATTCATGTTGCATACATTAGGGCTATTAAGGACATATATATTGGAGATAAGACCCGAATAAGAATCGTGGAAAGGGTCTCGGAATACTTTCCAACTATGATGGGGTTGCAATAGGGATCAACCCTCAGTCTATTTATTTTTTCCTTGGCGATCGATGCACTGATGCGCCACACACAAAGGAAGGTGCCATAGTACATGTTATTTGCAGATGACATTGTTCTGATTGATGAGATGTGAGGCAGTGTTAACGAGAGGTTAGAGGTTGGGAGGTACAACCCAGTGTAACGACCTGACCGGTCGTTTTGAGCCTCGGCGTATCATTCGATGGTTTGAGGCCTTGAGTAACTTCACTTCAGGTATTATGACTTGTACGTGTGGTCGGAATCAAATTTCGGGAGGTTTTGGAGTTGATTTGAGAAGAAAATTCTAAATTCAGAAGCTTTAAGTTGGAAGAATTGACTAAGATTTAGAGTTCTAATAAACGACCTCAGAATCGAGATTTGAAGGTTTTAATAGGTCCGTATGATGATTTCGGACTTGGGCATATGTTCGGGTCGAGTATCGGGTGACCCGAAAGTATTTCAGCGCCTATTACTGAAGGTTGGCATTTTTAAAAGCTTAAGAATTTCCTAATTTTGGGTTGAACTATATTTTGATGTGATCGATGTTCATTTGGGATTCCAGTCTAGGAATAGCTCTGTATGGTTATTCTGGTCTTAGGGGCGCGACCGAATATGGATTTGGAGGTCCGTAAGTTATTTTGGGGTCATTTGGCGAAAGTTAAAAAATTGAAGGTTTTGGGAAAGTTTGACCGAGAGTGGACTTTTTGATATCAGGGTCAGATTCTGATTCCAGAAGTGAGAGTAGGTCCGTAATGTCAATTATGACTTGTGTACAAAATTCGAGGTGGATTTGATTTGATAGGTTTCGGTGTCGAATATAAAAGTTTGAAGTTCTAAAGTTCATAAAGCTTGAATTGGGGTGCGATTCATGGTTTTGACTCGAGGAGGTTCGTGTTATGTATTGGGACTGGTTGGTACGATTGGACAGGGTCCCGGGGGCCTCGGGTGTGATTCGGGATAGTTCCGGACCAAGTTTGGGTGTGTTGATGATGCTAGTTGCTGGTTCTGGTGTTATTCTTCACATTCACGAGTAGCCTCTCGCGTTCGTGAAGAAGGATTTTGCTGCTGGGACTTTGTTCTTCGCGTTCGCGAAGAAGCAATTTTTATTGTCCGTCATCTCACTTCGGAATCTCATATCTCTCAATCTATACAAATCTGGAGATGATCCAAAAATGAAAGTTGTAGCTCTTGGTGTCTAGTTTTAAGAAAGGTAAACCATTTGTCATTTGGAGTTTTTGTACAAAAATATATAGTGGATACACTGTAGATTGTCCGGGAAGAGCTTGGAAATCTCTGCTGCACAAGCTGACTTTGGAAGCTTATATCTCACAATATACAATGAATTGGGAATTATCTATATATGAAAGTTATATCTCGTAATGTCTAGTTTCCAGAAAGTCAAACCATTTGGGATTTGGAGTTTCGTACAAAATATTATAACCATTATACTAGAGGATGTCTAAGAAGTGTTTGAAAATGGCTTTTGATAATTTTGTTTATCGCAAACACGATGGGGGGACTCGCGGACGCGAAGAAGGATCGCTTGGGCAGTGTATAAGTTTTCAAAAATGGGTTTGGCTCATTTCATCTCATTTCCTCCATGGGAGCCGACCTATGAGCGATTTTGGAGCTCCATATTCATCATCTATGTCAAGGTAAGTGATTCCTACCTATTGCAAGTTAAATACTTGGATTTTATATAGATTTTAACATGGAAATTCATGGAAAAATTGTGGAAAATTTGGGGATTTTGTAGAAAATCTAGAAATCGATATTTCTGGATTTTGACCACGAATTGGGCATGGAATTGAGAATAAATCATATATTTGAGTTCGTAATGTCATGGGTAATGTTTATCTTCAAACATTTTCGGAATTCGGGCACGTGGACCTGAGGGTTGCTTTGTCGGCTTTTCGAATGGAGTTGGGAATTTGTCTAAATTGATTTGTTATGAGTAGTAGAGTATATCTTTATTGGTCTGCACATTGTTTGACTAGTTTTGGAGCTACGGGTATCGGTTTGAGGTGTTTGAGGGCTTTGGAGCCGGTTATAGAATTTTGGAGCGAGGTAAGTCTCTTGTCTAACTCTGTGAGGGGGACACTACCCCTAGGTGATATATTTAATGTGTGCAACTTGTTGCGGGGACTACGTACGCATGAGGTGACGAGAGTCGGTACGTAGTTAGATTCATGTTATTGTCCGGATAGCCTTAGGTTCACATCATGCTATAGCTGTACTATTTGAGCAGTCTCTCGCCTATTAAATTCCTGTGTTTTACATTACTACTTGAGACTAGAATTGCTTTTGTAGATACTTCACGAGTTCATGATTAGTCAGCGAATAATGTTACTCCTCTTACGGCATGTTTCCGGGATATATATATGTTTCATTGAAAGGTTTTTGTTAAAGAAATTACAACTCACACGTTTATTCATGAGTGGGGTCAAGGACCAATCAAAGCCTCTTATTCTAATAGGATCGGGTCGTTCATCTCGGCAAGATTATGTATTTCACTTCTTATGGGATCGTGTCGTTCGCCTTGGCAGTTTAATAGATGCATCTATGGTTCGTGCCGTTCGACCCTCGGCAGTGCACAATTTAAATTCTTATGTTGGATCAGGCCGTATGCCTCGACATTTCTACAAAACTATCCTCATGGAATCGTGCGTAATATTTGGCAAGAAGCCAGAGTATCTGTGAGGTTTTCCCTGATTCGAATTATAACAACCTATTTGGTGAGGTCCATTATACACACACACACACACACACAGATATATATATATATATATAGGAGGAAATTGCTAATTTACTCTGCCTCATATTTGTTCATCTCCTTACTGTATCTGATATTATTGGACCACTAGTGAGTGTGGATGTCCACCCCTTGTCACTACTCCTCCGGGGTTAGGCTAGATATTTACTGGGTACACGTGGATTCACGTACTCATACTATACTTGCTACACATTTTTGTGCAGGTACCTTTATGTCCGGTTGTCCTTTGGGCACGGAGGCACGAATGATGCGGGGGACTTGCCGCGAGCTGCATTTCAGGTTATGATCCGCAGCCAGTAGAGTTTCCTCCAGAGTTATTTGTATTTTTCCTGTCTTATTTATATTTCGGGCAGATGCTGTATTTTATTTTACTTCCTAGTTGATGCTCATGCACTCGTGATACCGGGTTTTGAGGATGCTTTTGAGTTGTTTTGTATTAAAGTTGTAAAAATATTGCCACTCACTTGTAAATTTAATCTCTTACATATTAATCGAAGGAAATTATGATTTCAAAAGTACTAAAATGAGTAATGAAGTTAATTATTTAATTGTTGGCTTGCCTGACAGCAGCGTTAGGCGCCACCATGACCTTTAATGGATTTTGGGTCGTGACAACATGGTATCAGAGCACTTGGTTCACTTCAGTCTTACGAGTCATGAGCAAGTCTAGTAGAGTCTTGCGGATCGGTACAGAGACGTCTGTACTTATCTTCGAGAGGCTACAGAGATGTTAGGAGAATTTCCCTTCTTGATTCCTTTATCATACGGTTTGATTCCATTAAGGCTTGTGCTTTTATTTCCTTCCTACTCATTCTTACAAGATGTTGAGTGCTCGTGTCAATTGGGCATCGAAGAGTTTCAGTGGAACTACAGACGTGGAGCAGGATGTTTCTTCCTGCGCATTCAAACAAGATATTATCGTCTTCTTGCGAAAGGAGGTTTTGTCATTTCAGCTCAGTATCGGTAATTTCTATTGTTTTGGGGTTATGCACGGTGTTGGTGTAATGGTAGGGTGCTCGTTTATATGTCGACGCAATGAATGACTTGAAATGAGATTTATCTCAGTGTGTGATTCAGAGGTTCAATATTTGATTCCAGCAAAGGAAAAGCAATCGGACTACAAATGTGCAGGTTGGGTTGGTGGAGTAACGAGACTTGGTATTTTCGATCGTGGTGGAATATTCATTATGATGCAGCATTGTCGTCCTTATTTGAATGCATTAAGGTTCGCCGGTGTTATGATCTTCATTGATTTTGCCTTCAGAGTAGGGTGTTGTGAAATGGTGCTTGAGGGACGATTGTCAGATAGCGGTGTGCAGCGGTTCAAGATCGAATGGGTAATTCCAATGTTGATGGCTCGAAAAAGATGATCTTTTAGGTGACTTAGAATTTGTAGTAATTTGTTAGTTCAGGTACTACAGAGATGAATTTTGATTTGATACCACATTTGGGTAATGAAGAATGAGGAAGGACATGGGGAGGTGTCTTGCGGTGGTTAATTTACTAGTAGGCCAAGTATGAGAAGCGGAAGTCGGGAAGTTTCTTAAAGGAGATGGTTTGACTGAAGTAGGAGAGGCAGAGTAGCATATAGATTCGGTGGTGTAATAGCCACGTACCTTAAGAAAGTGTAGAACAGTTTGGGAAAAATGATGGAAGTTGATTTGGTATACGTATTTTCTTGGAATGATGGTTACCGTACGAAGAAAGATTGAATAAGGCAGAAAGGAGTTTGCTTGGGATAAAGAGGGGTGTGAAGATTTGACTATCGTTACAGATGTGGTATGACTTGAGTTCGGATGATATTGTTGAACTCTCAGTTGATGTTAGCGAGGAAGTAATAGACCTATACAACGTCGTAGAAAGAGGTCAGATAGGAGATCATGGCTGATGATTCAGAATGTTCATGACGAGATTTAACAAAACACTTAGAGAAATTTGGTAGGATAACAGAGCGAGATCATGGTAATCGAGAAGAATGAATCATTGCGGGCTCAATAATTTGTGATTATAGCTTAAAGCTAAGTGAGGGAGCCCCACCGTCCACGATTGGATCGAGTGGTTGTCGGCTTGTGGAGCTTCTAGTTATCGGTGCATTGGTGTATTATTTGTGACTAAGAAAAGGAAACATCAGGGGTAATTCGAGTAGAGAAATTGATAAATGTGTGCTATATTCCGCCTTATCGATTGAGGTGCAGGATTTGGGAAGACTCCGAGTTTATGCTCTTTGCGGATGTAATGTACAAGGAACCGAATTCAGCTGGTTGCTTCTTGGAGAGTGTGTTCATGTGCTAGCAGAGCGTTGAAGTTGGTTACATTCAAGACCAGGTCAGAGTGGGTGACTCTTCATAACGGTTCAGTGAGTTCAAGATTTAAAGTCTGGTACATAAGGATTTCGGGTCAGTTGTATGGTTAAGGATCGAGTTCTGCAGTGGATTGCGAATGCAACTTGAAATGTTCTATGTTATTACCGGGTAAGCGGTGCAGTATTAGGGAAAAGGAAGAAACAGTTCCAATAATTATGGGAAGTCTCGTGGCATGGGTATACTGGTTGGAGACACCATTGTGCACATGATGAAGGTATGAGGTGATTTATGGGTATTGAGATGATGTAGTCTCGCGATTCGGGTCACTCAAGATGAGTTGAGGGCGGAATTAGTTCATTGTGCTTTGATTGGAGCTGTTATTATTTCTAAGGCATGTCAAGAGTAAATTTAAAGGAATTGGGTCGGTTAGTAATGGTTGAATCTGCATGACTGTGACAGTGATTAGCTCCTTCAGCGTGAAGCCATACAGGTGGTTTGTGGTTGTGTGTGTGGGTTTGAGCATCACCACAACTTGTTTGAATTGGGAGAGTATTTGATTCAAATGTCTTTGAGTTGTAATGGATCTCCGGAAGAGTTGCGATGGTTTAGACCATAGCTTGAGGTTTGTATTTTCTGCGGGTTGGGGTCCAGTTGCGTGTTGCATTGATCCTTTTGAAATGAGATGAATGAAGGGTTTTCTAGCCAACAAACTGTTCATTCTGCTAGTAGTTCAGGAGTTATGATGAATTCTGGTATTTTCGCATAGCGGCATTTTAAGTGCAAGGAGCGACATGAAAATATTGAGTTAAGGATCAAGGTCGTGATCTGGTGTTGTCAAAAATGTCACAGGCTCGGATGAGTAGGAAGAATTCAGATGTTTAGAGTAAGTAGACGTTATCTTAGTGTCGCCTGAGAATGGTGTTCGGTGGAAGAGGCATTGTGTATTGGCTTGCAGATTGTGAATTACCTTACAGATTAGCACGGTCAGTGGCATGGGAATGCAGTCGTTGCCACCTGGTGAGGAATGGTTGTGGGAGAATACCCCACTGGGAGATTTGTATCGGCGTGGCATGGTAGTCACTTGATTTTTATAGATTGAAACTACGTATGGAGATTTTGGTGATGCCCCTAACATGTGAGTTTATGCCAGAGAGGCGTTCTACTCCTTGGGTTGTGGACTGCATGATGTTTTTTCCAGATTTAATGGTTGTTATTGTGTGTATTGGAAAAAGGTTATTGTGGATATTTGGAAGGATATTGGCCCAGTATGATACGATCAGAATCGGTATGAGGTTTCGTGGAGCTTGTAGTGTAATGTGAGCAGAATGGCTCTCGAGATGTAGGTCATTATCGCGCCTTAGTTGTGCTTGTGTTTCGTAGCATGTGGCGCTATCCGTCTCCCCAGTATTTGTATTATACACTTGGCGTGCTTGTGGTCGATATTCGGGTATATACTATTTGGATCGGGTTGCGCGCCGCAATAGTGTCATGTCGGATCGGGTTGCATGCCGCAACAATGAGATGTTGAGTACGATTCCATATATTGGTTTCTATGTGTTTTGTTTCTCATTCACTGAGGAGAGTTCATAGCGTCCGTTCGACCATGTTATTCGTTACTCGGGCTGGGTAATTGCCGGTCAGAGATCGTTCTTCTTTATGAGTCATATTCGAGTTCGTAGCTTATTGGCGCGTTGTGGGCGTCATATGAGACTTTTAGTAGTGTCTAAGGTGGCTTGTTGCCAGGGCAGTTTGTATTGGGTGAGACGAGACTATTGAGCCTGGAATCAGTGTAATCAGACTTATATAAGGTATATTAAAGAGCAAATATCATCATTTTGTTCAGAATGGTGTAATGGTTCTTGTTCGGGGGAGAGACTCAATGATTTGTTGATTTTACAGGTGGTTATGAGTTTCTACACGACTCTTTTGTCGTGGAGGTAATGTGAGAATTGGAACAAGACTTATATACGTCATGAGATGTATTGCGTGCAACTGCCTTGTGAAATTTCAGCTATTGTGGTCGGAGGAAGTCATTATGGGCAACTGACTTATGTGGTTACATGGTGTGATTTTAGAACAAATGCACAATCATGTTTCAGTACAGTGTGGGGTGATTGATACAATATTGGTATGTTAGGATCAGGTATTGTAAAGAAATTCGGAGGTTGGAATTTGGTTCTAAGGCTTATTGATTGAATAAAAAGGAAGACTTACAGTTCGGCTTGAGCCGAGGTGCCAAACTGGGATTTTGATGGCACGAGTAGGTGCACAAGGTGTTAAACAGTAATTTTGGACAACTCCGAAGCAATTCTTGACACGTTCGAGGACGGACATATGTTTAAGTAGAAGAGAATGTAATGATCCGACCGGCCGTTTTGAGCCCCGGCGCGTCATTAGGTGGTTTGAGGCCTTGAGTAACTTCTCTTAAGGTATTATGACTTGTACGTGTGGTCGGAATCACATTTCGGGAGGTTTGGAGGTTATTTGGGAAGAAAATTCTAAATTCAGAAGCTTTAAGTTGGAAGAATTAACTAAGGTTTAGAGTTTTAGTAAACGACCTCAAAATCGGGATTTGAAGGTTCCAATAGGTCCGTATGATGATTTCGGACTTGGGCGTATGTTCGGGTCGAGTATCAGGTGGCCCGGGAGTATTTTGGCGCATATTACTGAAGGTTGGAATTTTTAAAAGCTTAAGAATTTCCTAATTTTGGGTTGAAGTGTATTTTGATGTTATCGATGTTCGTTTGGGATTTTGAGCCTGGGAATAGCTCTCCATGGTGATTCTGGTCTTAGGGGCGCGTTCGGGTGTAGATTTGGAAGTCTGTAGGTCATTTCGGGGTCATTTGGCGAAAGTTAAAAAATTGAAGGTTTTGGGAAAGTTTGACTGGGAGTGGACCTTTTGATATCGGGGTCGGATTTTGATTCTGGAAGTAGGAGTAGGTCCGTAATGTCAATTATGGCTTGTGTGCAAAATTCAAGGTCAATCGGATTTGATCTGATAGGTTTCGGTGTCGAATGTAGAAGTTTGAAGTTCTAAAGTTCATAAAGCTTGAATTGGGGTGCGATTCGTGATTTTGATGTTGTTTGATATGATTTGAGGCCTCGAGCAGGCTCGTGTTATGTATTGGGACTGGTTGGTACGATTGGACGCGGCCTCGGCACCAAGTTTGGGTATTTTGATGCTGCTGGTTGCTGGTTCTGGTGTTGTTCTTCGCATTCGCGAGGAGTCTCTCGCATTTGCGGAGAAGGATTTTGCTGCTGGGACTTTGTTCTTTGCGTTCGTATAGAGGCTCTCGCGTTCGTGAAGAAGGAATTTCTGATGTCCGTCATCTAATTTCGGAAGCTTATATCTCTCAATATATAACAAATCTGGAGATGATCCAAAAGTGAAAGTTGTATCCCTTGGTGTCTAGTTTTCAGAAAGATAAACCATTTGTATTTGGAGTTGTGTACAAATGTTATAGTGGATAAAGTACAGACTGTCCGGAAAGAGTTTGGATATCTCTGCTGCATAGGACTAACTTTGGAAGCTTATATCTCATAATCTACAATGAATTGGGAGATGATTAACATATGAAGATTATAGCCCTTGATGGCTAGTGTCCAGAAAGTCAAACCATTTGTGATTTAGAGTTTTGTACAAAGGGTTATGACCATTATACTAGAGGCTGTCTGAGAAGAGTTTGAAAATGGCTTTTGAGAATTTTGTTTATCGTGAACGCGATGGGGGGCTGTCGAACGCGAAGAAGGGTTTCCTGGGGAGTGTATAAGTTTGCAAAAATGGGTTTGGCTCATTTCATCTCATTTCCTCCATGGGAGCCGACCTAGGAGTGATTTTGGAGCTCCATCTTCATCATCTATGTCAAGGTAAGTGATTCCTACCTATTGCAAGTTAAATACTTGTATTTTATATAGACTTTAACATGGATATTCATGGAAAAATTGTGGAAAATTTGAGGTTTTGGTAGAAAACCTAGAAATTGATATTGTTTGGATTTTGACCACGAATTGGGCTTGGAATTGAGAATAAATCATATATTTGAGTTTGTAATGTTATGGGTAATGTTTAACTTCGAAGATTTTCGAAATTTGGGCACGTGGACCCGAGGGTTCCTTTATCGACTTGTCGAACGGAGTTGAGAATTTGTCTAAATTGATTTGTTATGAGTATTAGAGTATATCTTTATTGGTTTGGACATTGTTTGACTAGTTTTGGAGCGACGGGCATCGGTTTGAGGTGTTTGAGGGCTTTGGAGCCGGTAATGGAATTTTTGAGCGAGGTAAGTCTCTTGTCTAACTCTGTGAGGGGGATACTACCCCTAGGTGATATATTTAATGTGCAACTTGTTGCAGGGACTACATACTCACGAGGTGACGAGAGTTCATACATAGTTAGATTTATATTATTGTCCGGGTAGACTTAGGTTCACATCACGCTATAACTGTACTATTTGAGCAGTCTCTCGCCTATTAAATTCCTCTGTTTTACATTACTACTTGAGGCTAGAATTGGTTTTGTAGATACTTCACGAATTCATGATTAGACACCAAATTATGTTACTCCTCTTACGGCATGTTTCCGGGATATATATATGTTTCATTGAAAGGTTTTTGTTAAAGAAATTACAACTCACACGTTTATTCGTGAGTGGGGTTAAGGACCCATCAAATCCTCTTATTCTAATGGGATCGGGCCGTTTGCCTCGGCAGGATTATGTATTTCACTTCTTATAGGATCGGGTCGTTCGCCTCGGCAGGACTTATGTACCACACTCTCATGGGAGCGGGCCGTTCGCCTCGGTAGTTTAATAGATGCATCTATGGTTCATGCAGTTCGACCCTCGGTAGTGCACAATTTAAATTCTTAAGTTGGATCGGGCTGTACGCCTC